>OY720454.1:56635659-56735659 GCA_963082715.1 Harpalus rubripes
TCGCGCGGTGCTATCCAAATCGTGATCATGTAATTTTGTTGATATTTCCGCTATGGATTTCCGATTGATTTTTACGGGCCGTAAAGTTTTATTATGCTCCCTTTTTAATGGAATAGTAGTGTGCGAGTTATTAAAAGCATAAACCTTTAGTACAAAGGTTTGGAATTATTGCTGTTTTGTTTGGTATTGAAATTTTATACTTCTCCGGTACATTTGCATGCTTGTTACCGGAACTCATGGAATTTTATATTATGGTTAGAATTGACAAACTTGGAATGGAAATATAAAATGGAAACTTTTTATCTGTTCAAACGACTTCCTGGATAAAGGAAGAAGTTCAACGTATGAGTATCTGATTTTTAACTGAACAAAAAAATCGTGTAATACGAGGGCAGGATGAAAAGCAGTTAGCCTAATAATAAAAAAATCTGATGTGCACACAACCTCTCGCCAGATTTATTTTCTTTTTCTTTATATTCGTCATTTTTTCGCAAATTCCTCTTATATTCTTTTTTACGTATATTCTTTTGCGTTGTTGACTTTTTTTTATTTTCATAATGATGTACAAATATTTTTTTGCAAATATTTTCGGCAGACATTTATGTGTCAATTACAAACATTTGAATTTTTGCCTTGAAGTAGTTTGATCTGAGATTTATTACATCAAATTAAAGTATTTTAAACGCACCCCTGTTTTGATATTCAGTTACCCTAGTCGGCCATCTATTTTCAGCCAGACATAGTAATGTATTTGTGTGCTTTCCTAGTCCAGTATTTAAATGGGTTCATGCAAAAATTTCATACCTGAATATTTCGTTCAATTCTATTCTTCTCTAGAGTTTCAAAAGAAACCACATCTATAAAATAATTTAAACGTCAACTTTCATTCGCTAGTCATACCATACCAGTTTTAATAAAATAACACATGAACTGTCAGTTTGATTTTTAACCTTAAATATTGATTTCATTCCATTGATTACTTATATTATTTACAATTGTATTCCATTTTTTATCATATAAATTGTAAAAAAGCTTTATTTACATATATATATATATATATATATATATATATATATATATATATATATATATATATATATAAATACCCATCGCTGATACGCATTGATCTCCAAAGTGGGAAAATGAGGTTAACAATAACTAACTTCCCAACTTTTTAAAAGTCAGAAATCGTCATTTGTGAATAAAATATTTTACCTATCAAAGCCTACATAAAAGCTAACCACAGATAAAAAACTAAAGCTACTTTTAATGTATTTTTTTTACGATTCATTAGGAAGTTATACACGTAAACACTTGTAATTGTTTCGTCATCATTGATATAAACCGAGTTGACATTGACCTTGTAATGATAATTATACAGACTACAATGCCGCATGCATAATACATAAATATGTACACCAGGTGATAGTGACATTAGTAACAGATAATCAGCAAAAATAAAATATGTAGGAAGGTATAAAATATTAGAATTATTGGTATTTCTTGAATGTTGGTATGATGTTAGGAAAAAAAAACTATTAGAGATGCAGTCTTGGTAAAATGATTTTATTCAGTTGTCATTTATTTAACGATCCGACGTTTCGGTTCCTAATGAAGCATCATCAGAGCTATGTTATTAATAGTTGGAAAAAGTAACAATTTTATTACGAAAATGTATTAAAACAGGGATAAAAATATCGTCATACAATTTAAAGAGTATTAAAATGCGTGCATATATCACAGCTAAAAAAATTCATTAGGAACCGAATCATCGGATTTTTTTCCCTAAAATAATATATTATGTATTTTTGAAATTTTTAACTAATGGAAATAAAAATTTCTTCTGGATGGAAAGCAAAATAGTATATTGTGTTATTACGAGTAAAAGTGATACTTTGTGTGGCAAGTATGGAAGTTTGCACGACGAGCGAAGCGAGTCGGACAATGGGCTACTTGCGTGCCATTTTTTTATATAATATTTTTGAAGAGACGATAAAAACTTGCTACCCATATTTTTTATTTTGGCAAAATTTTCATTAATTGGCCAGAAAAATTTAATGAAATTTTAATATTTAAATTACCGCCATGTATGACGTAGAATTACGCCGAACCAATGAATGGCCGTAAAGCAATAACATCGGTGTGTCGGTACGTCCAATAGCAACGGCATGTGCGGGTAATTTAAACATGACAGATCATCTGTTTGACGTTTGAATAATAGTTTGGAGGTTAATATTTTCGTTTGTCATTTTAATCTTGTACGAGTATAAGCTAAGTTAAAATTCTTCAAAATCCTGCTTAACAAATCGAAATACGTAATAAAAGTAAGAGAAACCACACAAATTGTAAACAATAAAGAAGAGAGACAGTGACAGAAAAATAAACTAATGTCAATATCAACCATCTACAGGTTACATTCTTAAATATGCATCCCTTTCTGCAGTTCAAAATAATGACGTCAAAGAAAATCTTCTTTCTTAATTTATTAAAAAACATAATTTTTTTTAATAAAATTTATATTTTAACATACGTTTTCAACTTTACTTTAGGTATTTAGTGACAGATATCATAGATTTTTAGTACCACGCAAGTAGCCTATTGCATGCGAGGCACAAAAGGACACTTTTATTCCGAATGACACATTAAATTATTTTTCAAACGCACTTTTCTTTTTATTCGTTAATTCTATGTAGTTTCTATGGATATGTATTTATTTTATTTCTACCTTGTGAATCAAGTCACAAAAAATGCCATTTTTCTACAAATCTATAAAAAGTGGGCTTTTTAATGTTTGTTTTTAGCATTAAAAATGTCATTTTGTGACACAAGTGTTAAAAGTGACAGATCATTGTTATTTTTGACACTAGTGTTAAAAGTGAATGTCAAAAAATTATTAGAAATACAAATTTAAATTAAAAAATAGTGTTTGTAGAAAAAATAGTGTATGATATACGTGTTAAAGTGATTTTATTTTGTTCGAAGGTTTGGATCACTTCGCTTCGCGTCGTGTTCGAAACTTCCTTCTCACATAATAAAATGTCACTTTTAACACTTATATCATAAATAACTATTCTACGACGTTTGAAACAAATAGTACTTTTCAGATACCTGCATTAGGTTTGTCATATCCAGAAATTGCTGTTTTATTTTTTTTATAATATGTATAATTTCAACTTAACAAAATGTTAATTTTATAGCATAAATAACTATTAAAGATCTAAGAACAATTATTCATAATAAAAATTATATTATTTGATGATAAATCATCAGGGATTGATACTTCACTGATGGTTGTTTTTAATTAATTTCTCATAATTTAAAAATATTTATTACTTAACTATTTGGCATTACTAGGCAAGTATGTGGTCTTAATTGACTAAAAAATATTATTTATAGTGACATCAGAATAAAACTGTAAACTTTACAAGATTTTGAAAGTAGAAATCGTATAGGATATAGTCGCTGCAATATTTTATCAATATATTAACATTAATCATCGGTTGCTGACTACGACAAGCTGTGTTTAGAATTACAATTATTATCTACTAGTTACTGACGTATTATAGCTACTTTGTAGTATGGCGAACAATATGCATTATTAATGAATTAACTGATCAGAATTAATAGATTAATTTGCAAATTCGTACTTCCTAAACTTTTCCGATATAAAATAATGAATACTAATATTTATAACGGACGATAATTTTCAATTACAGTTAAAAAAAATTGATGTGGCCAGCACATTTCCTTCCGTCAGTTATATGAGCCATTTACGAAAATTCTACCGGTGAACTGTTACCGGTAAACAGCTGTTTATCAGGTTATAGTTACCGGAATCGATATTTTAAGAACGCAAGTGGTAAACAGGGGTAGATCAATAACCTATAAAAAAAATTTGAAAATTTGAAACAGGTTAGAAATTTAATGTAGTTAACAAACTGAGCAGAGTCCTACTAGACATTTCTAATTTTAAGGCACGCGCTTCGCTTTGAATCACTACCTTTTTTGAGATTAGATTCTTCATGAATCCGGTAGATGGATCTGGTAGATATTGAACAATTTTCGAACACGGTAACATTTTACCGCTCGTGTTTTCGAACACAGTCGGTAGATGCGGTATCTACCGTTAATGCATATGTATTTTCTATAAAATCCATACAGAAAGTTCCTTGCAAAAGATTCTAAATTTCTTGTATGTACACCTTTCGACAGTTGTATGTATTTTATACAAATTCCATACAGAAAATTTCGAGCAAAAAGATCCTATATTCGAGTAAAATTATAACAAATATACTACGAATATGTCAATTGCACTGACACTGACATCTTTCAGTCAGAATTTTCTTAATATAGTAGCTGTTTCTAGCATAGCTGGCTAATTTATGAAATTTAATTTCTTTATAATTTTATAACTCTATATCCATTTAATATGAAGTATAAAATGCAGTCAAATCGTATAGAGAATACAATGCTCTTTAATATTTATAATAACATTAAATGTGAAAAAATGATATTTAACATCGTTTTTTCAAGAAAAACTGTTAAAATCTTCAAATGAGGGTACTTCCGGTTGACCAAATATAACCAAAATCTAATCAGCTCTTCATATGGATGCAACGAAGAGAAATACGAAAGAATTATAATTTTTGGAATTGTAGTATTAGAGTTATCGTAGACGAAAATTTTGTTACACACACACACACACACATACACGCACGCACACACATACACACACACACACACACACGCGCGCGCTCTTGCGTACAGACATCATCGTAAAATTAGTACAATCGTATTCTAGGCACCTTAAAACGTGCTTATTCATTAAAACTCACCACCGAACTTTTTGACCAAAGACAATACCTTCTTTACCTAAAGGTGACGGAAGGAAATGTAATAATGACTACAAAAATGTTGAACGTCCGTGATTCGTGCCAAAAAATTCACTTTTATGACTGGAATTTGATAGTGTTGAGTGCCTTTAAATGTTGTCCACACAGAGTGTAAATTAAGGTTTATGTAAAAATAAAGATAACGATAATTTCGCACTAAAGTGTTTATTTAGATATTTGCAGAAGTTACTTGTTTTATTTGTCGCTTAATGTCATAATTATCACATATTTACATCTCCATGTTGTAAGAGATTACGGTGTGACGTGAATATGAAAAATTATTTTTACACATGAAAAGTTATAACGATAAATTTGCACACATTATTAACATGTTATGAAAATAATTTTACGAGTGAAGTTTATGTTTTATTGAGTAATAATAATGCATGCATGGTAATTTCAAAATTAATATTAAAAATAAACCGTGTTTATTTACCGAATCCATTAATCGGTTGTACACTCGCATCAGGTGCAATGAAAACGGGTCACTTTTTATTTTCGGTTTGTTAACGGAATTGTTTTTGAAACATTTTAAATAAAACTTTTAATTTTGTACAATGAAAGACAGACTTGTGCAGTGGACAAAAAGGTAACAGATGGTACTTATCAGTTTATTTAATTGACAATAATAATTATCAAACTTGAAATTGTAAGGTTAGTAAATAATGTAGCTTGAATTTCAATAGTGATAAAGAGTTTAAAAAGTGCCTAGTGATCTATGCATTTCTTTTAAAGAAACATTGCATTGCCAAAATGGCATCCTAATATAGGATAACTTTTGTCGAATGAAATACTTGCGTGCCATTTTTACCTTCCGTCACCTTTAGGTAAAGAAGGTATTGTCTTTGGTCAAAAAATTCGGCGGTGAGTTTTTGATGAATAAGCACGTTTTAGGGTCCCTAGAATATGATTTTACTATTTTTACGATGATGTCTGTATCTGTATAAGTATGTGTGTGTGGCTCTGTGTGTGACAAAATTTTCTAATACGATAACTCTAATACTACATTTCCAAAAATTATAATTCTTTCGTATTCCTCTTCGTTACATCCATGTGAAGATTTTGGTTATAATTGGTCAACCGGAAGTACCCTCATTTTTAGATTTTAACAGTTTTTCTTGAAAAAACGATGTTAAAAATTATTTTTTCACATTTAATATTATTATAAATATTAAAGAATATTTTATTTTCTATACGATTTGAATGCATTTTATATTTTATATTAAATGGATATAGAGTTAAAAAATTATAAAGAAATTAAATATCATAAATTAGCCAGCTTTGCTATAAGCTATAAACAGCTGCTATATTATTAATTAAGAAAATTCTGATTGAAAGGTGTCAGTGTTGACAGTATATATGTGGATTTTACTGGAAATATAGGATCTGTCACTTGCTGTCAATCAAACAAACGAACGTATGTTCATTGCTGCGAACCTCCGGATATTGAAGTTATTGTAATGAATACTCAAAATTATGTACAAATTTACCATTGTACATCGTACACCTATCCAAATTATCAGATACTCGTATGTACACTAATTAGAAATCGTCATTTGCTTGTTATTGTTCTGCACTCTCCTTGCTACAATAAAAAAACTCACCAATAAATGAAATCAGAAAATGGAGAAGAAAATAAACTCACCTGTAACAAAAAGAAATAAAAGTTAGTCACAATTTGAAGTGTTTATCAAAATAATATAATCAAAGTGTTTTAAGAAAATTGGCTTTTTATACACAATTATACACCTTTTGTACATTGCTAAATAATAAATAACTAAAGCTTGTAATATATGCAAAACGCATATTAAGTGCATGCTTGCATATTTTTAAGAAAATCGAAGATAAAATAAGTGCATATTTTACGAATTTTTGTGCATATAATAGCATATATAAGAGCATATTTTAGTTTATTTTTAATGCATATTTTCAGATTTTTTAGTGCATATTTTCCAAGATCTACAAATAACAGATAATAATGTCCTGCTTTTTGTGTTACACCCGGTATATCGTTGAATTTTTAAAGAAAGGTACATTTATGTATATTCATCTAATCGATTCTAGATCTTTTAAAATAAACTGTAACTATAGAGTTCCGATTTTAAAAAAGAAAATACGTCGTATGTTTATACAAATGTATTTGTTCATAAAACTAATCGCGCAACTTTATAAATAATTTAATTTTACGATGTTTATGGTAATTAATGATTTTTTTAAAGAAATGGAATTCCCATTAAACATGTTTCTTAACACATACAAAATGTATCCTGATTTAGAATACCTTGAAACCATGAATTTTTCAAAAGCATTAATTGGATTCGAGTTTAAGTATCAGCAGCCTGTAAACCATAACATCTCTGTCAACACCCACTAATTAACGAGAACATAAAATACACCCTAAAAAAGATACTAAAGTTAAGATGAAAAAAATGAACTCCTGCCGCTTTGGAGATAAAATCTCATGTTCCCATGCGTTGTAAAGTACGAATATAGTGGGGAAAGAAACTCAACATGACTATCACTTGTTTTCCTTTTCTCTCTTTTATCGCGAGGCGAAGGCGATTTTTCTCCAGCGTCGTCTTCAACAAATTACGCGGTGCACGCAAACCCCTGGGGGACCTCACGAAGCCATCGTCGTAACTTCCTGGGAGGTTTCCCAACTCTGCCTAGAACAACTCGTCCCAAATGCAGATAATTTGTCCCTTTGGCGAGGGTCTAATCAAGTTCCACTTGACCTCAATGAAGTGCCTTTTGTCTAATGAGGATAGTTTGTTTTCAGTACTTTAACAGAATTTTAAAACAACATGAAATTCTTTTCTCGTTATTTTTCTCTTTTTCATAATCAATAGCTGTATTCTTTTTGATCCAATTGTAACTCAGCTAAGTACATAACTGAGTTGAGCTGAAGTGAGTTGTGATGTGTGCAAAAAGAACAAGTTTTATTCTATTTTATCATATCCTTCTTTACCGATAGCATTTGCTGTAACAGTTGTCAAATTTATTAACATTTTTCTGATCTATGATACTGTTTCTAAACGAAAAATAGATAATGTTAAAAATATATTATTGTAAGTATATCTATATATGTGAATACAAAATTTGTTTTATTATATAACCTAAAAATTCAAACTGAGTGTTTCAAATTATTTTGAGTTTTGTAAACAACAACAAAACGGGGAAGTACATGAACTGCTACGTACGGAAGCGCTGGAGGGCCACCATATCTCGTCTTTTTTAACTCGACTAACAGTTATGATAAACACGACTAACAGTCGAGTTTATAAATAGCGACTGTTGTTCGCGTTTATCTCGACTGTTAGTCGCGTTTATTTCGACTGTTAATCGTGTTTATATCGACTGTTAGTCACGTTTATCTCGACTGTTAGTCGCGTTTATCTCGACTGTTAGTCGTGTTTATCTCGACTGTTAATCATATTTATCTCGACTGTTAGTCGCGTTAATCTCGACAGTTAATCGTGTTTATCTCGACTGTTAGTCGCGTTTATCTCGATTGTTAGTCGCGTTTATCTTCACTGTTAGTCGCGTTTATTTCGATTGTTAGTCGTGGTTATCGCGTAGCAGTTCATGTACTTCCCCGTTTTTCGAATCATTTTCATTGTACTAGTTGGCTAGTGCTGGTTAGATAAACACGACTAACAGTCGAGATAAACACGACTAAGAGTCGAGATAAACGCAACTAATAGTCGAGATAAACGCGACTAACAGTCGACTTAAACGCGACTAACAGTCGAGATAAACGCGATTAATAGTCGAGATAAACGCGACTAACAGTCGCTATTTGTAAACTCGACTAATAGTCGCGTTTATCTCGATTAACAGTCGTTTTTAACTTGACTATTAGTCGACTTAAAAAAAGATGAAATTTAGTGGCCGTGGCCCTCCAGCGCTTCCGTAGCCACGCGATAAACACGACTAACAGTCGAAATAAACGCGACTAACAGTGAAGATAAACGCGACTAACAGTCGAGATAAACGCGACTAACAGTCGAGATAAACACGATTAACAGTCGAGATAAACGCGACTAACATTCGAGATAAACACGATTAACAGTTGAGATAAACACGACTAACAGTCGAGATAAACGCGACTAACCGTCGAGATAAACGTGACTGACAGTCGATATAAACACGATTAATAGTCGAAATAAACGCGACTAACAGTGGAGATAAACGCGACTAACAGTCGTTATTTATATACTCAACTGTTAGTCGTGTTTATCATAACTGTTAGTCGAGTTAAAAAAGAGATATTGTGGCCCTCCAGTGCTTCCGTAGCTAGGTAAACTCAAAGTGCTAACGCTAACAGTCTTTCAAAGTGTTTGAATCCTGTGATGACCACCAAAGCTGCCCACTCAAAATACATCGCAGCATGCTCACCCAAATTGCTCACGCAACATGCCCACCCAAACTGCCCATGCAACATGCCCACTCAAACTGCCCACGCAACCGGTCCACCCAAACTGCCCACGCAGCATGCCCACCCAAACTCCCCACGCAACATGCCCACTCAATAATTTCGTCAAATTTTAATTATAAATCAATGAATTTATGTGTTTTCTGTAAATTTGACATTGCCCGGGCAATATCTCTCTGCACATCTTTCGGTCTTTGCCCGTAACATAATGCATATGAAACACAAACAAAAAGTAATTGAATTTAGCTTCTCGATATCATGTCTACAAAGATTACATAAACAACCGCACGCCTATTTTTCGTTGGGCTGGTTACTGGTTCTATTCGTATTTTTATAATTCCCTGTACAGGTCTTGTTCATTTCATTAGGAAATAGAAGTCTGTCTAATAAGGTAAATACCGATTATTACGGTATAATGAACACACCAAATCTAGATTTTGTAAATGATACGGTGTTATAGTAGCTTACAAAATATTTACTTTTTAAAATATGTTAGATCTCTCTTTTGGTATCAACTGAAATGTATTAATATTTGTTGTAGTTTGTTTTCATTGGACTTTCTGATGTGTTATATCCAGACGATTTGTCAAAATAATTTGAAGCCACATTCCTATTATCAAAATGGTATTGTAACATTTTACCGTAATTGCTACAGTGTTTTGAACTCGTTATAAACCGCACATATGTTACAAACGTAATATCTCAAACTGCCAGCAACTATGTACTAAACTAACCCTAATGTGTCTCTAAATTCATATGACACTTGACACTGCAAACTTTGGCATACCACTTTCGTTACACTCAAGTTAACCAAACCCAAAACCAAACCTTTTTAAAAGGTGCTTCTATCATGACAGATATTCAAAATTTTTAATAGTTTAGGGATATTAAGAAAATTAAATTGTTGATGCAAATATCTTATAAAAATAATAAACAATAAGTATATTCAAGAAAAATATATAACTGTTTTTATAAATGCAAAAATGCGAATAACTACAAAAGTAGCTGGTAACTAGACGTTATTTACATTCTTATATAAACTGCCACTTGAACTGTTGATACGTAGTTTTTACCTCCCGCTACCCTTGGTACGGGAGGTATAGGGATCGTCCCTAGAATCCAATTTTAACATTTTCACGATGATGTCTGTGTGTATGTGTGGATCCTCCACTCTAACTCAAATACTATCGTTCAGAAAATTTTGAAACCTTGTATTTCAAACTTTTTCTGTGATGGAAAGAGCCCATTAGATTTTGGTGAAAATCGGATAACCGGAAATGGCACTTTACTAGAAGCTCTAAATAGTTTTTCTTCGAAAAATACCTTTAAATTTTATTTTTTCGGGATTAATGTTATTATAGAAATTAAAGATTATTAAATTTTCTATAGATTTGCATTAATACTTTTTCTATATATTTTATAGATAAATTTATAAAATTATCTATAATTTAAATTTCAGAGCCTGCACTTTAAACAAACAAAATGCAGTTATTCAAATGTATGTAACTGACAGATATATGTCACTATCAAAGAACTAATCATTTCAAAATAATATTAGTAATGTTTTAAAAAGAAAAAAGTAAATAGAACAATAGAAAAGGAATTCAATACAGTTTCCAGCATAATTAAATATGTAGGTATGTATTTAGATTAATAAAAATTAACGATTCACAAAAATGTTTAATCTAATCCTCATTTTTGGATTAGTGAATTCTATTCTATCCAGATATTTAAAATTTAATCTTCATTTTATTATAGCTGCGGTGGCCCAATGGTTAGAGCAATGCCTCATGTCATGAGTGCCCTCGGGGCTATGGGTTCGAATCCCACTAAGGCATGGATATGTGTGAATGTCAACCCACTCTGTAATTGGGATTTAATCCTGTTGAGGGGTTTAAAAAAAGGTAGTTACTTGGATTAGATTAGACTATATTTTAAGAAATAAATTGTCAAAATTAGAGTAAAAGTCGCTAATCCAAAAATAAGGATTAACTTAATCTTCTTTGTGACACGGGCTGTAAATGGCGGGAGGTATTGTGATGGCCACATCAGATTACATTTTTGTAGGGATTTAATGTTTGTAAACAATTTGTTAGTGGTAGTTAGGTTAGAATTAGCTATTTTAATATTATTGCTCTTAAAAATATTATTAATACCATGATTAATTTTATGATTATAAGGTATAGTGAGGTAGGTGCTTTTTTCATGATTATTATTAGTGTTATTGTTTTGTTTTTTTTAACAAATCTGTCGTTTATTATATGAGTTACTTCAAAAAACCTTCCATGTGACACTATTCCTATATTGCCAATGTATATTCGCTCTATTTGGTTTCAAATATCTTAGCTTACGGCTAGTAAACCTTTTTAAAAAGTTGCATCCCTGTGTAAAAACTCATGAAAAATAACATATAGGTACTTAAATTTTATTAAAAACTGCCGTAAATGACCTGACTCGAACTACAGAACCAGGTAAGCAAAGTTAGCAGTTCCCGTCTGCAGTCGTCGAGTTGACAAGGGAAGATTTGGGAAACCACCAACTTTCGAAGTCACCGCCGTAACTTCCTGGGTAGGGAACACTAGACCTCGCCACGGGCCCAGACCTCGATGATTGTTTGACTTTAATATGAATCAATCTTTCTCTCTCTCACGCCCACGTTTCTATACGTGATGCTCGCTTGTCTCCACCGCCCACTTCGATTCTATATACCAGCACATCGGATAATAACAGTGGTCGTCAAACAGCGGGAACTCGCATGGGAAAATTATTCAATTTCATAGCGAATAAGGTTACGGAATTAATACCGTCGATAATGGATTTTTACGGGTAATGACATTACACTGTTGCAGACTATGTGACTAATTAATTATTCGTGCAAAATTTGAAATTCCTCTAAGCATAGAATTTTATTAGTTACTTTTAAACGCAATTAAGCGTGTTTTTAATTGTGTAAATTGAGGACAACAACCTGTAATACAGAATAGGCATTAAATGACTTATTAAATGCTTTTTAGATTTTAAATTTAAATATCGTTTGTAATTTATATTTTTTTTTACCTAATATTTTGGGAACAATATCATTTTTTTCTTGCTAAAATTAATTCATATCGTAGTATTAAAAAAATAACTATACTATCCATGTCAGAATTATAGTCAGTTGATCTTCAAACTCAATGACCTACTTAAAAAATATTCAAAAATTATTAAACATTTTTCAATTATGGTCTATACATTTCTATGTAATTATTCTAATTTTCATATTTTTAAATTAATTAATATAAAATTGTTGACAATATTGTAACAAGGCGAGGGTAAGCCCAATAACAGATAAATAACTTTTTATAAACTCTTCTAAATTATAGTTTCGATAATCATATTTTAACTCTGTTTATCTGTTTAAGTTATAAATGTCAAATTTCAGTTTAGAAATTCTTTTCGTATTATGATAGTCACGACATTTATTTGTTGATCTTAGTCTAGAAATTATTATGTATACGTGCGTGACTTTGAATACCCTTGCCTATGCACCCCGTACCCCTAAGATAATCCTGTCCTGGAGATAGCGTTTTGTTTTAAGATAGTTGAATTTAGATACTCGTGAGAGTAACATTTAAGAGTCGAGATTAATTCGTCGAGTCGTGAAGACGTGTTTTGTTTTTGAACATGTAGACCGTTAGTATGAACAACTGATTAAGGGTGATTATCGAGTATTTGACTAGCATCGTTTTATCTCTGTCATTCGTTTATGGATCCTTTTAGAGGAAAATACTTCAAATAATAGTTGTAGAAAAATTAATTTCCCGCATCTTTTATTTGAAGAATTTTTCTCTAAAATAATCTCTAAACGATTGACAGATAAAACAATGCTAGTCAAATGCTCGCTAATCACCCTTAATCACCGTTCATACTAGCGGCCATAGTGTTTTAGTTTTGGGGCGACGCCCGCCCGCCGGGTTACAGAATGTAACTTATTAGTTGTGTTAGTTATAGTTGTATTCGTTTAAATGTAAATAAAGTTTAGTTATTAATTATTAAAATGTTAGTAATGTCCATGTCCGTAGTGTTCATCAGTGTAAAGTGTAAGTGTATATGTGTGTTCTTTCTTGTCAAGAAGTCTCCCTTATCAAGAAGTCCTTCTTCTCACGAAGTCGTGGACGCCAGCCATCAAAGCGTCCACCAGTCAGTTAGACTCTGTTAGAAATGTATGGTCCATAATTGAAAAAGTATTTCATAATTTTCAATTTTTTTAAGTTGTTGAGTTCCAAACTCAACTGACTATAATTCTGAAATGGATAGTAATCTACATTATTACCGTTTTTCTTCCAAAAGAAGTTCAAAGATATTCTTTCTTTTAATTAAGAAAGATTTAATTTAAAACCTTTATCTGATTAATAAAAAGCCGTGCAAATAACATAACAAGAAATTTTTAATTAGTACTGAATCGTTACAATAACAAATAAAATAAATTTAAATGAACAAGAAAAGGAATTCCTTTTGCTATTTTATTTTGCTAATTTTGTTTCTTATAACGCAACGTTGTTCTAATTGAAACATTATGATACAATGTTAAACGTATTTCCGGCTCACTGGTTCCATAGTGGAATCATCGTTTTTACAAGCTTCTACCTTATTTTCTACTGAGCTTCTATTGACAACACAAAAGAGAATGACGCATCTAGATTACCTGTTTAGTTTGATACCTACTCGTATTCTGAATCTAAGCTATAAAACAACCATAATTTGTAATATGGACAGAACTAGTAACTTGTACATAGATGACAGCTGATACGGCTGTCATATTCTGTCGGCGACAAATGTAAGCCTCATTGGTGTGAAATTTAGTTACGTCATCAAGCGATATGAGAAGCGCCAATTTAAAAAATATATTTAAAAATAGGGGTTTAATATTTGTTCTTTTGATTAAAGCAAAAAAAAGTGCATGATCTCATGTCAATCACCACTTCTACTTGGTTTATTTATTTATTGTAAATTCATTCTGCGGGATGAAATTCCAATTACAAAGGAATTGTTTCAATTAATGTACATATATCTTGTCGCGCGACGCGGGAACCTTACAATAAAAATAGAAAAAGTTAAAAAAGATAAACTAAACTATTATTAAATTTAAATTATAAATTATCGGTTCTTGCGAGAAGCATAGTAATTTCTTGAATCTTGAAATGCTGTTAGAAAATATATCTAATTCTAATAACTCATTAGCAAATTTGTTATAATTAATACACATCTGTCTGACAGGTGAACGTAGTTCGTAGTTTGTCCTTCGAGTCGGGTAAGCATATATCAATTTAGTTTGAGATCGAGGAACAAGAAGATTTATTTTAGAGAGGATAGCCGAATCATCTACCGAATTATTGACCAATTTGTATAGATATAAACATCATTGCATTCTCCTACGGTCGCCCAAGGACAGAACTTCGATTAGACAGTTATTGTAATTGTATTTATTAGTAATAGGGTAAAGATGATATGGTTTAAAGTAAATATACCTAACAAATTTTCTTTGTAAAACTTCAATGGAATCTATATGTTTATTGTAAGGTTGGGCTCCATATTTATGAACAATATTCCAGCTTAGATCTAATGAAAGAATAATATAAAGTCTTTAAAGTATGCTGGTTGTTCTAATGGCTGTTCTATAATAACGAAACCGAGGTTTCTTTGCGAGCTTTGGTTTGACAGATTAGCGACGTTCTCTTTTAAAATTATCGCATACTAAAACTTAAATTGAAAAATTTTGACATTAAAAAATTAAGAAGTATTTTATCCATAAAGAAAACAATACTTCAGTAATCAATCATATTTATATCTTCCAAAGAATGTTATCGAAAAACAAACGAAAGCAGCTAGTTTAGACAAAAGATACCGCATTAATAACCCATTACGCATACCCCCCCCCCCCCCCCCCCCCAGATACACTGTTAAACATCGTAGTTAAGTTTTAACTGTTGTTGAATTGTCATATCATACTGAAACGAACTGTCTAATTGGTTCTTAAATATTACTGCCAAAATTCCAAAATACACTTTTTTAGTAACTTGTAGTTATAGGTACAAACTAAGCATTAATATAGCGTTTGCTTTCCGAAAAAAAATCATAGCTCACTATCAATTACTAAGGAATCGGTTTTACATTTTTTTAAAAAGTATTTTAAATGAAAGTTTATGCAATATTTTTCAGGGTAATTAAATAAAAAGTTTGGCGCCAAAAATGGTCATGAAAAACAAGTCCTCACTCCTGTGACGCCGGAGCACATACAGATCGTCATACATAGCCAATAGGAAAACAGTTTACTTTATTTATATAAATTAAAGTAGGCGATAGTTTGTCACATGTTAAACTGTATGTACTCTGACGTCACATTCTGTTTTAGATCACGTGACTTTCCAAAATATTACACAAATTTTAATAATTAAATGTAAAATATCTAATGGATATTTCATGATATGTTCAACTTTGAGGTTTTTTAAGAACAATATCTTTTAAAATTTAGTACGTACTTCGAAGTCATATAAAAATTCTTGCCGCAGCCCTATTTTCAATACATAAAATGATAATTTGATTTTTTAAATAGCAATAATACCTAATTTTGATGTGCACTTCCTTAGAATGGATATATTCAAATTTGTTTATTGTTAGAAATCGTGATGTCAAAGTTATAATAAGAAATAGTGAGAGTGACAACATTGCAAAGATAGTTTTGTCTTTCAATGATGTATAATTTATCACTGTTTTTTTTTTATTCTAAAGTGCAATAATACATTAGATGAACAGAAGTTATGGTGATTACGCGTATTTATTTAATCGTGTTTAATGTTCTTTACAGTCACATTTTATTGCAGTAATTAACATTTACTTTTCGTTTCCAAAAGTATGCAAGAAATTTCGCTGTAGTTAGGAAAAAACTCGTGACCAAGAACAATGAGTTCACAAAACACTTTCGATTTTGAAATTCCTGTAAACGCAACCAAACTAATTACTTTCATTTGTGAAACTTCCTTAACAATGGCGGGCAGTTTCACTCTTACTTGATTAAGGGGAAACAACAAACAAACGAGCATCTCGGCACGCAAGCAAAGAGACGTATACGTGGAGCATTGCGACTGAGAAGAGGATGCAGCTACCGACAACAATGGCCAGTGGAAACGTTGAAATGGTCGAAACGAAACTTCCGAGAAACAGAGGCCGCAAGAATGTCTAACGGGATTCCGGAGATGTGGAGATCTGATGCGATAGCGCCGCAAGCGCTACTGTTAGGGATGATTAATTGGGTGGAATTAATGGAGACTGAAACTCACTTAAATAATTACCACTTAAATTAATTTACATATTTTACTTGAAAGTAAAGGTTTTCTCAAGATTTTGTAACATGATATATGCTTCACAGATAAATGGAGGGCCTTTACACTTGCACTAGTTTCTTTCAAATATTTATAAGAAGTTATTAAAGTATGTAATATTATAAAGGGTGTAATCATACTTCGGGAAAAAAAGAAAAGGCGTATAGTACTGACCAAAATGAGTAAAAAAGGATTAATCAACATGGGTCCGATCTTCAATAGTTTCCGAGATATAAGGCAGTGAAAAATGAGTTTTTACGGGGTCCCTGCTATCTCGAAAACTATATGATTTACGATTTCGATTAAATAAGACTTTTTGTTTACCTTTCAGAGGTCAATTTAGATGTGCTTTTGATTTCTTAAATTTCAAATAATTATACTGTTAAATGTTGTGGCAACCTTGGCCAATATTTGATTTTCAAATATATTCGATACCATTCTAAATTGAGAAATATGTTTCGTATAAAATTTTGTTTTTCTACAGTCCATATACAAAGTAGCCATTTGCGCTCTCTTTTGTCAACGCAAAATGTCACTTTGCCGCTCTAGAGCGACAAAGTAGAAAAAACGTTCGCTCCTCAAATTTCTAACTATACAATGTTGAGAAATGTTACTTGGCTACATTCTTAATGGAAACGTTTAGTCAGGAATTAATGACACTGTAGTTACACATTACCCACTTACATAACCAAACAAAATGCCGCACTGGTGTGAAAATAAAATAGGACATTCATTTACAAAAACGAAAGTACAAAATGCTTAGATTAGATTGAAGCAATAGCTCAAGAAGAATGGAAAATACTGATAAGTAAAAGTTAATAAAAAATAAATTTTTGTTATGGTGGAGGACCCCATTGTGGCGACTGTAGAAAAAATCTTGTGTGTGTTTCGAGCGCAAATGGACATTGTCGATTTCGAGAGAATGCCTCGCTCCTGCGTCGCGCGGCAACAACCTCTCAATCGACAATGTCCCATTTTGCGCTTAATACACAAATAGCTATTTTTACTTCCTTGTACAAAGTAAAGGAAGTATTTTAATAGCGAAAAATTTCGGTTTTCAGATTTAAACGGAAATATTCATTTTCACCATCTCTGAATCCATGTTGACTAATTTAGTTGTGACGTTTGTACGTACATACATACGTACGTACGTATGTCGCATAATTCAAAAAACGGTAAACCGTAAAAAGTTGAAATTTTGTATTTAGGACTGCTATAACATCTAGTTGTGCTGTTGTGCACCTCCCTTTTTGGTCATTACATAATTTCCAAAAGTGGAACTTTACTTGAAGCCTATAATAGATTTTAATGAAACACTATTATAAAATATAATCCAAAACTTTTCAAATTTGGTATATAAGACTTATATGTCAATGGGAATAACATAGTAGATTTTGGTTAAAATAGACTAAATGGAACTGATATATTACCTGAAGTTATTAACAGTTTTTCTTGAATAAAATGGTTTTATTTAGATTTTAGAAATAAATGCTTCAAATAATAGTTTTAGGCCCGGTTTTATAAAGCTCAAAAATCTTCACTTAAAATTTACTTCCATACTAAATTTAATGAAAAGAAAAAATGCAACACGATTTTTGACAGCAATGATTTAAATGTCATAAGAACATGGAAACTTATTCGAATTTGTTTATTTCATTAAATTTACTTGACAACTAAATTTTAAGTGAAGATTAAATTTCTTTATAAAACTGGCCCTAGAGAATTATATTCTGCGTCTAGCACATCCAATATTATTAAATTAGCTCTTTGTATAAGCGAGATATGAAAATTGAAAAATTATATACTTTTTGGTTTTTTAATAAATCTTGCTATGGATTAGGAAAAAAAGAATAAAAACATTAATGTTATGTTAAATTACGGCAATTTTATAATTGGGTCTATACGAATATTTCATGTTGGTCTTGCGTACAAGGAAGTCGTGTGTAGTGTCCACAACAGATTTTTTATAGTCAATTTACTGACAGACAAAATTTTGTTCAATCACTATCTTTGTCAATTTTATCGATTCTAATAGTAAACGGCCTCTTTCTCGGAAACAGTTGAAGATCGGAGCTATGTTGATTAAGCCTTTTTTATTTATTTTAGTCAGTACTATACGTCCTTTCATTTTTTCCCGAAGTAAGATTACACCGTGTATATCAGTTTATAAACGGGCCCAGTATTACGGGCTATTGTCGAAAAGTTCCCGGTTTGTTATTATTGCAAAGTGCAGATTCTAAATTCTAAAGTGCATGCAAGATTCGTAAAATAATAAATAATAAAGTGCGTGCTATCACTACAGGCATATAGTCGGATTACAATTATATTTAAAAATAATAATTACAGTACAATATGGATATAATCGTACAACATGGTTTCATTCTTTTATTCTTGCATAACACGACTTTGCATTTGTTGAAAAAAACTAACCACCATTGTCATACGATACGAAGGATTACTGTATCTGTAAATTTAACTAGGTAATATAAGAGAAGTTAACTCTTTCTCTTTATTTAATCGGTACATCTAATGTAGTGTACTGTAATTTCTGATTTTATTGTTTAATTTCTTTTGTAGACTGCAAAGACTGCGAAAGAATAGCCTTTAAATGTGATCTATTGTAGCTGTATCTCTTAAGCATTTCCTTTGTTTTTTTCTTTTGTTGAGTGAATCGGTCACGTTACGATTACCTTAGACAGAGAATTTTCTTAAAAACAACGAGAATATATAATATTATGTACAAATTTATAGCTTTGCAATCAATATGGAAGACGAGTTCCCGTTCCCATCCCTTCAATATTGTAGGGCAGGCACAAAAGAGTAATGGTTTTAGACAAGAGAAAAAGAACCTCTATCACGATCAGATCCAAGTTTGTTATCTCATCGAGATTCTGTCACCTTATGCAGTCGACCGTATACTTTCAATTTATTTGTTAAAGCCATTATTTTTCTTCCAAGGACGAGTAAATGAAGTGTCAACACTCGTCTATCACATTATTGTGATACATGTAGTGTACTGTCATTTATACTTTTCATCACATGGTACAGCAATAGGATTGTTTGTTACTATTTATTTAATACTACGATTTATAGAGGTAGTAAAAAATATCAAAATATTAAGTTAGAAAAAATGAAAAGTATAATGTCTTCAGTAAAAAATTAACAGTAAAATATCTGATGTGGCCAACACAACACCTCCCGCCATTTATTTTTTGTTAATATAAATATAGATCCTTACATATTTAGTTATGCTGGAAACTGTATTCCATTCCGTATAACTGTGGTTCTATTTCCTATTTTCTTTTTAAAACGTTACTATTATTAATTTGAAATGATTAGTTCTTTGACAGTGCCATTTATCTGTCAGTTACATATATTTGAGATATGTACTGTGTAGCCAAGGAGTTTGTTTGAAGCGTAGGCTTCGGGATTTAAATTATAGATAATTTTATAAATTTATCCATAAAATATATAGAAAAAGTATTAATACAAACCTGTAGAAAATATAATAATCTTTAATTTTTATAATTACTCAAATCTCGAAAAAATTATATTTAAATGTATTATTCATAGAAAAACTTTTTGAACTTCAGGTAAAGTACCATTTCCGGTTATCCGATTTATACCAAAATCTAATGGCTTCTTCCCATATTAGAATAAGGTAGAAATACAAAGTTTCAAAATTTTCTGAATGATAGTATTTGTGTTAGAGTGGAGGATCCACACACACATACACACAGACAATATCGTGAAAATGTTAAAATTGGATTCTAGGGACCTTAAAACGTGGTCTTCTACCAAAATCTCGATATGCGATTTTTAGCATGATCCCTATACCTCCCTTACCAAGGGTAGCGGGGGGTAAAAATAATAATTGTCCAATAAAAAACCCGGTTTTATAAATTATTATTAAATTTACTTGCATATTAAATTTATTTAAATTAGAAAACTGGAGTCAATTTTATTAATTTTATGGCATTTAAACAATAATCCTACATTTTCTTCAATTTTGCATATATGTATATTGTTTTGCTTGTAGTACTCTAGCATTTCGTGATATCAATAAGTTTTTAACAAGCAGTGTAAACTTTATTAGTGACGTCATTTCATTAAAAGACAAAAATTTAAATTTCATTGAAATATTAGGTATAATGTTCGAAAATACTCGGCAGAATTTTGATTGATCTGTCGAATTAATTTCAAATAAATTCAATAACTAACCATTTTATTGTACCTCACTAATTACAAAAACATCAAGTAAATTAAAGCTAAATGAGAGAGTCAAACATTTGGAGGATTTTTCAACCCTAATTCGAGACAAACGAGCTTCAATGTTTATTTGCTAACTGAAAATGATGGTACTCGTATTACATAACATATTGACTATTTTTATTATAAAACATTAAATAAAAATACTTTTTCCGTATATTTTATATCAGTAGGCTTCTATTATTACAAAAATATAAAAATGCTGCTTATACTGTTTCCACTAATTTAATTTAATTAATAATTAATATGGAGTTCACAAACTGTATAATTATTAGGAATTGTAATTGGTAATACTGATCCGACTGCCACAATTAATGAAGATATATGTTGGTAAACCATTGCCCAGTCTCCTGTGTATTAGTGGTATTAGTACCAATTAGTGCAGAACGAAGAAGGATAACCTTACCCTTTCAGGATATCAAATATTTAATATCAAAGGTTGAACTATTGAACTATATAACTCCGTTACACATGACCAAATGTGATATGTCCAAAGAAAATATTTGGTTGAATTTGGATGTAACGAACCATTTAAAACAAATAATTATGTATTGTTTTAGAAATAGCTAGTGCTGTCAAAAATACTTGATTAAACAGTTATTCTATGAATCGATTAACCAGTTTATAAGAAATAGAAAATTGGTTATAGGTTAAACGTTACCGTTATTTCGGTAATCGGATAAGTTGTAAGTAACTTAGCGATGAAAAAGTTCAAGCATACCTTACATCATTACCCCATATCTATTTTTTCTTTAAATAATCAC
The DNA here is from genome assembly GCA_963082715.1 of Harpalus rubripes. Taxonomy (NCBI): domain Eukaryota; kingdom Metazoa; phylum Arthropoda; class Insecta; order Coleoptera; family Carabidae; genus Harpalus; species Harpalus rubripes. The sequence goes on from OY720454.1 coordinate 56,657,378, forward strand.
TTCTGTTTACTCTAATATTCTTAAATTTGAATAAAAAAAATCTGACGTGGACACCACACGACTTCCTTGTACGCAAGACTAATATGAAGTATAGACTCAATTATAAAATTGCACGTATTTGACGTAATTTGACAGTAACATCTACTTTTTATTTTTTTGTTATTTTTTGTCCTAATTCATAACAAGCTTCATTACAAAAACCAAAAAGTATATAAGTTTTAAATTTACATATCTCGCTTATACAAAGGGCTAATTCAATAATACTTGATGTGCTAGATGCAGAATTTAATTCTCTAAAACTCTTATTTGAAGCATTTATGTCTAAAATCAAAATGAAACCATTTTATTCAAGAAAAACTGTTAACAACTTCAGGTAATATATCACTTCCGGTTATCCTGTTTTAATCAATATCTGCTATGTTATTCCAATTGACATAAAAGTCTTATATACCAAATTTGAAAAGTTTTGGATTATATTTTAATATAGTTTTTTATTAAAATCTATTACAGGCTTCAAATAAAGTACCATTTCTGGAAATTTTGTAATGCCAAAAAGGGAGGTGCACAACTAGATGTTATAGAAGTCCTAAATACAAAATTTCAACTTTCTACGGCTTACCGTTTTTGAGTTATGCGAGATACGTACGTACGTACATACAGACGTCACGACGATATTAGTCAGAATGGATTCAGGGATGGTCAAAATGGATATTTCCGTAGAAATCTGAAAACCGAAATTTTTCGCGAATACAATACTACCTTTACTTTGTACACGGAAGTAATTAGATTTTTGTAGCTAAATTGTTTTTTTTTTGCTACTAAATCTAGCATAACTTTGAATTTCAAAAATTTGTAAGTTCAGGGACCTTCATCTTTTTTGTACTCGCCACCGATGGTAACCATCATTGGTCGAACAGACGTAACTACGGCGACTTTACAACTTTACGCCAAACCACCGGTCTCACTTTAAGTTTTTACTATGGTGTTTGCCAAGGATCAACTGTTGGCTCTCTTACTAAATAGAAATCTTAAAAGAAAAAATTAAATTTAGAATACAATATATTTGGATACATCCCTTGTTAACCGAGGCACAACAAAAGGGACTGTATAATACATTATACGAAGATTTAAGGAAAAATGGAACGAAATTTTTCCAATACTTCAGTATCTCAATATCTTCATATTGTAACGTGGAACGCCCGCCGTCGCGGCCGCGCCGCCGTCACCGCAGCAATGAGCGAGTGTCTATTTATAACGATGACGTAATCGCGCTGGCAGTCGGGCGACTTAAACAAGCGAGTCGCGACGTTTTAATTACTTCCGATCGCCTGAAACTTTTGTGTTCATTGTTATTCTGCGGTCGAACATTCTAGAGCTCTCTGGAAGTTAATGGCAGCTGTATAAAAGGGACGCAGCTATGCTCGGGAGTTAGTAAGTTACATGGAGAGACATATGGAAACAGCACAGCAGTATCGTGGGAGCGTATTCAGTATAGCGTCGAGTGAAGGATTCGGGAAGTTACTGGTTAATTGGGATAGCTGTGGATGTGAATACTCGGTAGTGTTGACTAGTATTGGGAAGCTATAGTGTACAAGGACAGTAACGGTGAGTCGAGAAGTTTCTGGTTTACCGGGATAACTGTGGAAGTGAATACTCTGTAGTATTGAAGAGTATTGGGAAGCTAGGTATATTATTATTCACGAAAGATGACTATTCAAGGTCATGTACACCACTTTATAACAATAGCTTAGCAACATTTTGTATTGGAAAGAGAAAGATTATTTGGCTTATGTATTTAATTTATGTGGTGTGATAGATATACGTAAATAGTGGCATTACTTTCTAACACACTATAAATAATAATGACATATGTCGTAGAATTACAGATACCTAATTATCTACTACACTGCCCTCTGTGCTAATATTTACCAAGTGGAGTTGACATTTAAATCAAATAATTATACCTTGGTTTATAAGTTAAGTCTATGTATTTGCATTTTGCAAAAACATAAGTGAAGAACATAAATCTTTCAGAAAGACATTATTTAGAAAGAAACATAATCTTCAAATGAATTATTCGTATTTTTTCAGTTAAAATGTATACATAAATATTTCATGTTATACGCCTATACATATGAAATGCAATGAAGTTATATGCAAGTAATATTGTATCAGACGATCTCACAAATGACCTTGAATAGTCATCTTTCGTGAATAATAGTTTATACGGGGACAGTTACAGCAAGTGGAAGTAGATACTCGGCAGTGGCAGTGGTGTTGAAGAATTGTGGCATACGGACAGTGGGTGATACTGAGTCTGTGGAAGAGTTACATAAATAGACAGATAGTGAGGTGAAAAGTGTGATTCTGTCCGAGCAGTTGAATATATAGACTCTGTTGAGTCAGTTGAGTATATAGACGCTGTGGAAGTCGGTAGGCGAACAGTTAATTGATTAAATAAATAAATAGTGATATAAGTAGTCGAAATAAATAATCAGTAAAATCGTATAAATAAATAGTCGTGTTATTTGTTTAAATAAATAGTGTTAGTGTTATCTAGTTAATTATAGGTAGTTTTATTTAAATTTTAAATTAGTATTTAATATAGTAATTTTCATTATAGTTTAATAAACACTTATTTTAAATAATAATGTTAGGAAGAAGTAACGCCGTACTTGTTGATTGATAAAATAAACAATGGATTTCTCGGCGGTGATTGGCAGGATTTATATTAATAACCCATTTAGTTGTTAATTTTATTTAAAATTCCAATATTTCGTTACTAATTTTGTAACTTCATCAGGGAATAAAATATGTTTAACAGTTTTAAATTGGAAACTAATCGGACGTAGAAACATCTATCTTCATTAAATTTTTGTTATAAACATGTTATTTTTTAAATTTGGAAAAGTTTTTTATTTACATATTACACTGGTTAAACTAAATACTTTAAAAGTTATTATACTAATTTTGTTTTTTGATTAAAGAAAAATGTTTTTTAAAATTTTGAAACACATTTTTCTTCAATCAAAAAACAAAATTAGTATAATAACTTTTAAAGTATTTAGTTTAACCAGTGTAATATGTAAACAAAAAACTTTTCCAAATTTAAAAAATAACATGTTTATAACAAAAATTTAATGAAGATAGATGTTTCTACGTCCGATTAGTTTCCAATTTAAAACTGTTAAACATATTTTATTTCCTGATGAAGTTACAAAATTAGTAACGAAATATTGGAATTTTAAATAAAATTAACAACTAAATGGGTTATTAATATAATTCCTGCCAATCACCGCCGAGAAATCCATTATTTATTTTATTAAATAATAATTGTCTAATATTTACACTTCACCCATATAAATGAAAAACGTTACAATATGATGAATTATACAACATATTATTGTCGGTATTCATTTATTGCTAAATTTGAAGGAAATGTAGTGGCACTGTGGAGAACACTAGTGTTCCGTGGTTACATACACATAGCAACCTTTGCTGCGCTAAAACAAAACACAGTGTTTGTCAGTGGTTGTGGCCACAAGTGTTTCGTGGGTAAAAGCCTATGAGACATGTAGAAAAACGTTACTAATATTAAATATGTAAATAACCTAAAATGTATGTAACTCTGCGTACATATGATAACAATAGTTGGGTGTTTTGACAAGTTGCGTCAAATCAGTTGTAGATACCTGACTCATAAGTGTGATACCCCCTTTACCATCTTTCTAGTCATTTATACGGTTAAGAATTCCAAACAAATCATTAACAGTAATTGTAAAGAATCCATGTCGAGTATCTCAGTTCATTCATTGAAGAGTCGATACGTCGAAGAGCAGCAATCCTTATATGGCAACTGGCCATTCATGTGTCTTCATAATCATCGTACTATCTGTGGCTCTTGAATCGAACACAGGTGAAAAGGCCACATTCAACGAACTGGTTACGGCCTCACAGCCTCTCGACTACTAAGACAAGAAGATTGATTCTAGAAACTGGCGATTGTTTGTTACTTGTAGGGATTTTTGTGATGGAGTTGGTTACCTGTGTTTTGAAATGCTTCAGCAGAAGTAACGAGCACTTTTGTGTAAAGAATTTTCCACTGAAAGCAAAGACAGGTTTGCTGTTGGTATTCGGTAAAAATTTTGAACAATGGCTTGTTTTGTCATGAAATACTTTGGCTAATGCAAAGAGAAATTTTATTTATGTGTCCTCGAGTGTAAAGTATTTAAATGTAGTACGCAATTTATACGAATTCTATGATATTGAATGTGAGTGTGTATTTAGTTTATAGACACTCCTAGTATTTATACAAAGGAAGAAACTGTCCAGTATAAATAAGTTTTACATTCCGAAATGTCGTATTTACGAGGGAGTATCAAAACGTTCATAGCAAGTTAGTAATTCTTTAGAAAATATGAACAAATCAATAAATGTAATGAGCCTGTTTCACATTTTTCAAGAAGTATTTTAAATGAAAGTTTTTGCAATATTTTTCTTATTAATAATTATTTTTTTTAATAATTTGTTGTAAATAAGTAAATAAATATATCATCACGGCATATTACCCATTGCTGGGTGTGCCAACCTGCTTCGTTCGTAGATATCGGTATTGATGATGACATATTTGTACCGTGCGGGCGTTTACCAGGCGTCACCTCACGGGCACTCATTGCTGGCGAGGAGAGTGCACCACAGGGGTCAATTTTGTGCCATTTAAAATTCGAAATATTTGGCGTCGGTTGTTGTTATTTTCGTAAATAATTAAATACGAATATTGGCGCCAAAAATAGCCATGAAAAACAACCCCCCAATCATGTGTCGTAGAAGCACATACATTATATCATTCACAGCTAATAGAAAAACAGTTTTTCCATCACCTACATTTATTTTTGTTATTTAGATAAATAAGCGTAGGCAATAGTTTGTCACATGTTAATAACTTGTAATTTGATATTTGACGCCGACATTTTCCATTATAAATGAGTAATAATGGCTAATACAGAATACAATACACTCAAGCTAAGTCGGAGAGTTTATCGAAAATCGAAAGCTGGATGATGGCTGAATTTATATCAGAAAACTACTGATTTGCTCTTATCGAAATAAGGTGTGTAAAAAAGTTAAGGTAAAATAAAATGTAAAAACCCAACCATCAGCTCTTCGACCTATTGCTTCCAGCCACAATTTTCTTTTCTTCGCATCTTTTGGCATATTTATAAATTCAATAGTAGGTTTTGTTCCTAGCGCATTTTTGCAATAAGGCACAATACGATACTGTAAATTACTCATTTTATATTGAATTTTGTATTATCTAACACGAACCAAACTCAAAAATTTGACACTTGTTTGACAACTTGGACAATATATTTATCATAACACTTGTAACAAAACACAAAGAATTGACACTATAAGGGACCAGTTGGAGCCGATGAAGATGTGTGTATTGTGACGTGTTTCAGATTACGTGACTTTTTTAAAATATTATCCAAATTTCAAAAATTAATTGTAAAATATCTAATGCATATTTGGTGATATTTTCAAATTTGAGGCTATTTAAATAATGATATCTTTTTAAATTTAATACTTAGAAGGCGTATAAAAATTCTTGCAACAGCCCTATTGTCGAGAAAATGGATGAATATTTGTCAGTTATTTGCATTGTGCAGTTTCACAGAAAACTTTATTGCTGCCTTACAATGTACAGTTGGTTAACTTTTGGGCGTTTGAAAATGGACCTTTCCAATTTAAAGAGATAGAAGATATGCGCAATGGGGATCTGCGCATAGTAAGAACAACTGAGATCTATGACGTTTGATTCTAAAACATTTAGACGTAAAATGTGAGAATATCTCGGATAACTGTAAAAAATCTTATCGAAATAAGTTACAAAAGCTTTTATTGAAGGTAAAATGTCTAACGATGCAAATTTTCACTGAGAATACAGGTATTTTAATGACTGCAATATTTTTGACGTTTCGTTTGACAGCCCAACTGGCAGTTGTTCACGCCATTTTCTTACTATTTGCAGTGATAGAAAGAGATAGCCCTTAAATTGGAAAGGTCCATTGGAAATAATTCGAAGCAAGGCATATAGAATCATAACTTGGTACATAACGCACTTAGCCACGTATAAAAATAATCATTCCAGCATTTAAATCACTTTTGTTCTATTTGAAAATTGGAATTAAGTTTCAAATTTGACGCCAATTAGAATCGAACCCGAATCGTCCGAATGACACCCGGGTTATCTAATATAGAGTAAGTTTATATCGAAGTCTTTAATCGGATTTCTAATCAAATCGGATTAATCCAAAATCTTGACTGTTTATACCAGAAAAATTTATAGCGATCGAATTTACTATAGCTTTAATTGGATTTATTACTGACACTGTTGGCATAGCAGCATAGAATGGGTAGAACATTATAGACTTAATTTTGACTTTTGACAATTTTGACTTCACCTTTACTTAGATTTTTCATCTAACATTTATTTAGTTTTTCATCTTACAAATCAATTATTGTTCTTTTCAAGATTAATTTCATACAATATTCTGTTTCTTGTTGCTTCCACGGATTTCTTTTGCTCTTCTAATAATTATACTAACTTATCGTTGACACCATGTTGACATATATTAACTGTCAAACCATGAAAGATTAATAAATTACTCTGCGTTTTTGTCATTGTTTCAGTAGCTACTATTGAATTTTCTGTTAAATCGCTGTTTATCTCGCGAAAGTAAGTCGGATTTAAGTATAAATCTCGTTGGAAAAGTCGATTTAGAATCCGATTCTAAATCCAATCCAGATCGTTTACATCGTTTTCTTAAATACGATTTCTAATCCTAAATCCACTTAAATCCGATTAAGGACGTCGATATAAACATTCACAGACTACGTTTATCTCGACGTTTGAAGCAGCGTGAATTTAGTAAATTAAATAAAAATAAATAAATATATCATCACGGCATATTACCTATTGCTGAGTGTGCCAATCTGCTTTGTACACAGATTTCGGTAATGATGATGACATATTTATGCGGGCGTTTACCAGGCGTCACCTCACGGGCACTGATTGCTGGCGTGGAGAGTGCACCACAGGGATCAATAAAAAATCAGTAAATTAAAATTGTCCAAAAGCGAAATATTTGGAGTGATGGAGAAACAAATATTTTTTAATGTTTTTGAAAAAGAAGACAATATGACAAGTTTTATATTTTGTGGTTATATATGCAGCATGAAATTAGCTGTTTGTCAGCCTATACTCTGTTCCATTGAAGCCATTCAGCAGATGTCGCTCGCATCAACGCTAGTTTTATGTAGCCGAAATTACATTGGGTAAACTAATCTGTTATGTCCAATTTCAGCCAATCAGAGAGGTCAGAACTATTCCCTATGCTCTGCAATACTGAATGGTTTAAATGGAACAAGGTATAATCTATAATTTATTTAACTATGTTTTTTGTCGATAAGAATTTAAAGAAGATTGAACATAACTTAGATTAAATCAGTTGGAATAAACCAATAGAATATTTCAAGTTATAGTCATAGACAAATTAATGAATTTAAATTGCAAGATATATGAAAAACGACAAATAAAAAGTTTATGGTTATAAACATATTTTGTTTTTGCACTTTCACACACCGGTATTCTTTTTTAATTTTTACCTTAATATATCATCGATTTTTTCTGGTAGAATCTCATATTGTCCGTAATAAAGTTATAAATATAATATAAAAACAGGACACGATTAATAAAAGTGTCGTAATAACTAATAGGTATAAATTGTTGTAATCGATGAACATATTAATAACAAACAATTATTTTAAGACGCATATAAACTGCAAATAATAAACAATGGATAATAAAATGAACATAATTAAGTTTTATGTGATGTATTCCCTTTTGTCTTAATAACTCTACTCTTTAAATCAGTAAGGCTATATTTATGTACATAAATTTAATTAAAATTTCAAGATATAGAAAATATAACAGAAACTTTTCTTGTATAATTAAGCCATGTTTATAAAGTTAGAAATTTTGTTTGTTTTTGAATTTTTATTGCTTCGACTTTTGAATACTAATTTCATATTACTATTTTAATCCTGCTCATGCATACTCGTTACCATACAAGTGGTTCTCAGAGGATGTTTGCGAATTCAACCATTTCGGGGTAAAATTACATCCTTCCGAATTACGGACCCTAGACATTTGCCTCTTTCTGAATTGGTTAAATGACAAATAAAACCTATATTGATAATGATTATTTACACTTTATATTTTATTTTTGATGCTTCAACAATATTGTAACGTTTTTGTTTTATTTATTTATTTGGGTAAAGTGTAAATATAAAAGAATAATTAAAATAAATTAATCTATAATTAAAATGACTAAAAAGATACTAAATAATGACGATTAGTAATATTAAATAATTATTAAAAACTAATTAAGACTAAAACTATAATTAATTAGATAACACACACTATTTATTTATTTATTTAACCAATTAACACTACTATTTATTTCCACGATATTACCAATTATTTATTTCCACTATTTATATCACTGTCCGCCTACCGACCTCTGCAGCGCCTATATACTCAACTGACTCAACAGCGTCTGTATATTTAACTGCTCAGACAGAAGTCACAGCTCACTATCTGTCTAATTATGTAACTCTCTCACTTCCGCCGACTCAATATCGCTTTTAAACACAAATGCCGAGTATCCACTCCAACTCGCTGTTATTGTCCTTGTATACCTAGCTGCTGCTGCACAATACTCGTCAACCCTACCGAGCATTCACTTCCAAAGCTATCCCAATATACCAGTAACTTCCAGACTCGTCGTTACTGTCCTCATACACCATAGCTTCCCAATACTCGTCAACACTACCGAGTATTCACATCCACAGCTATCCCAGTACACCACTTCCAGAGTACCTACTCCACTCGACACTTTACTGCATACGCTCACTAAGATATTGCTGTGCGTCCATTTTATACGGCTGCCATTACCTTCTAGAAAGCTCTAGAATGTTTGACCGCATAATAACAATGAACACAAAAGATTCAGGCGACCGCAAGTCGCGGCTTGTTTGTTTACGTAGTCTGGCTGCTAGCGCGATTACGTCAACGCTATACTTAGACGCTTGTTCAGCGTAGCAGCGGGGCTCACACGTTACAATATTTTAATCTCTCACCTTTGGTTGGAGCGTTGTAATAAATATATTGAAAAATTTCGAAAATCATTTCTAATCACTCTCCATGCCATCAATGAGTGCCCATGAGGTGACGAATGGGCCTAAAAAATATGTATAATCTTATTTTAAAAAATTATTTTGTGTTATAGTTTGAGAACCACCGGTCAAAAAAAATTTTTTCTCAAAAAAATGAATGTCCCCCTTCATTTACTACAACTTTTATTTGAATGATTTTCTTCTATTTTCAATAATAAAGAAAATAATTAAGGTGTCCCGTACCCGAGTATCCGAGAAACACCCTATAAATAAAATATGTTATTTATACTATTATATTTCATTATGAACCAGCACAATTTAAAATATATGAATACGTGACCATAAAATGTCAATGGAAATGATTCTTTATATTTTCTTGAATGACTTTCCTATTTTTGAAGAATTCTTATGATCTCAACAGCAACAGCAACACTATGTTTAATTGCACAATGGTCCATTGTTCTAATGTAATTGTTCCTCATTTCGATTCGACATTGAACTCGTGCATCGATTTGTTCCGCTTATGCCACGGAATATGGTGTCAGCATTTTACTGTCTTGGAAAAATACGTTTTATTGTTATGTTACAACATATGCAAGTAAAATAAGCTGCTGTTCTGTACTCCTTTTATGTACTCGTAATTTACATAGTTTGTTTTACTACGTGAATATGTTACACTGTCATTTTGAAGTAATGCAAAGCTAAAACGAAAAGTTCTATTTTATGACTTCTTAAAAAAAACTTATGGGTTATAACTAAGATAGCGAAATTTCATTTTAAGGCTGACAGGAAAATAACAATTAAGTTTATTTTTGGATATCCCAGAGATGTTACGTTGTACACTTCTGTGTTTGGACTGTGAGTGAAGGTTTACCAAATAGTGGTATTTATTATCGTATTTCGAAAAAGTTTTGTTGTTATATAAAATATAGTTTTATTTTTTATTTATTTTATAAATTTTTTCACAAGTTTTAAAATTCGAATGATTTTGAGATTGTTCAAAGATTTCGTTTTTCAAAAAATGGAGTTCATTTTATTTTGGAATTTATAAGTTAAGAAATATCACCCTACACAACAGTAACGTATGGTCCTAAAGTTTTGAGAATTTTTTTAGATTTTTCTTATTTATTCCAAATAACGTTTATTCAAATTGTCGCTGGAAGCAAAATATCACAATTAACTAGTTTTCATTTTGACAGTTCAGTTTTTTCGATTTGATGCAGCAAAATGTCATATAAGCTAGATATTCGTAAAGGAATTTACAATCTTGTTGGACGAATGCCTAAGTGTGATATTGTCGCAGTTTATCGCGAGCACAATATTTCTGTGGCAACAATTTATCGGTCAAGATTGTGAAGAAGGTATACCCTGTGTTAATTTGCTAAAAGTGGTCGACCAAAAATTTTGAGCCACATGAGAGAACAAAGATTAATTGCAGCCGTTAAAGACAAAGTTGGAGTGTCACAACGAATTGTAGCTAAAAGATTCGATGTTTCGAGGACCTCTTTTTTTTAGAACATTTTCTCGAAATGACGTGGTGTTTCGAAACAGAAGAAAGGCACCAAAATATACCGTAGCCCAATTAGAAAGAATCCCTAGATATTGTCGTGCATTAAGGCGCATCCATTTTCTCAATAAACTTATTGTAATGGATGACGAGAAATATTTTAGTCTGTCCCATTCAGAGATGAAAGGAAACGATGTTTTTTATACTAATGATACACCAGACAATGTCAAGTTCAAAGGTAAATCTAAATTTGCTACAACTTGCAACCTACGTTATCAGACATACGTAAGGTTGCAAGAAATATAGAATTTTTTTAATCTCGACGTTGGTACACATGATATTTAATTCCTGTTGTCATTTTTTAAAGTTTGAATCATTTATTTGTATTTAGACGAATAATATCAAAAATCAACAAATTATTAGCTGCTACTACGTTATTTAAAGTATGGATGTCTCGTATTCCACAGAGCTTCTTCTTTTCTTACGAGATCAATCAGAGTTAGAAAAATTCGTCTGATTTTATTTCAACTCCAGCTCCTTCAGCCATTTTTAAATATTTCGTACTGTTTACCAGCTGTTTACAAACAAATGTCAAACAGTTTAGGGATTTTTACACCCTAAGCCCCTTTACTACGCATGCGTATCTTGATACATGCAGATACGTGTGACTAGTTTTCGAACAAGATGTAAAACCAGTTTCAGGAAAATTGTCGCACTATCACACGTCAAAAGTTGCACGAAACGCTTGAAGTTGCAGAAAATGTTTGACAGGTTGCAGATACGTGCGTACGTGTGATAACCCCATAAGAAAACGTTGCTCTCTGTAGTATAGTTAAGCTCGATATTAACATGATTTGTACAACAAATAGAAATATTAAGCATAAGTTCAGTTGAACATCGGTTTAGTTAGGCTTTGGTTGCATTCCCATTTGTACAATCGAACGTAAATGACAAATGGAAAATACAATGGAAGGGGTTTGTTTGTATCTAGATATTCTATCCCTTTCTTGCGAGTGACGTAAACTATACCAGCCGTATTCATAGTAATTCTGACGTGGTTTAAACCAGGTCTGTCTTAGGTTTTTCCTTATTCATAGTAACGGTTGACTTAAACCTAGTTTAAACCTAGTCTAAAATTTAGACCGAGCGTACCCCTAGTTTAAACTAGGTCTAAGTCCTGTCATTGTAATGAATATATAGTGTGCTTCAAAAAATTGCATTCGTAAGACAAATAATATTTACTAATTATCAAATTGACAATTTTGATATTAAATGAATAAAATTGAGAATATTGAAGATATTTGTGCAACATAAATGATTTAAAAGATGAAGAAAAGATCAGATGTCAATATTAAAGGTACTTTTAACATATCTTCAAATTTGATATACTTAATTGAAATTTGTATTTAATTTTAGAAAATGAATGAGAGACAAAGATTCAGATGAAAATAATACTGAATTAAATAATGCTGTATGTAATGAAGCATATTAAGACAAAATCACAATAGGCCCGGAAACGAAAACACTTCAAACCTCACATGTAGTCAAATATTTTTATATAAAAATTAATGTGTTAGACAAATTTGGAGTATAAATAAATGATTTTTAGTTAATTTCACACGTTTCCTGTAAATTGCAACCAGTTTCATACCCAAATAAAAGTTCTGATATATTGTCAAAACCAGCACCGCCGTTAGCGTCGAGCAATTTTATTTATTAAATATTCATATTTTAATTTATAATTTTTTTCCCCATTTTTCCTCATCTATATACTCGTACATATGAATACACGTTTCTATAAACCTATTGTTGTGCCACATACTATTCTTATTTTAGATAATCGGGCCTATTCTGTAACTCAGTTGTTAATTTTTAACAACTTGTTAATAATATTAACCAATCAAGTATGTTGATACATAACAAAAATTAGGATTTTTAGTTGTTAAATCAATAGCTACTGGATAACAGTTTTAATCAGTTGTTAAAAATTAACCACTGAGACAGAATTAAGTATTAATTTTTACACTGACAACTAAATGACATTTGAAAATATTCGAATATTTATGTCTGAAGCTTACTTCATATTTATCGCAGACTATGTCCAGACGGATACAAGGGCTAAACTCGGTCTACATAGACTAGATTTAAACTGGGTGTAAAATTTACTATGAATAAGTCCAGGGTGCTCTAAGTTAGACCTAGTTTAAACCTAGTTTACTTAGACCTAGTTTAAACCAGGTCTATCTCAGTTACTACGAATACGCCTGTATAAGTGTTCGTTTGCAATATTATCAAAACAAAAATGTATTTACTTTAATTAAAAATACCTTGATTAACTGCCATCGTGTTATTGAACAAGTAAACGAATTAACTTGTGTAGACATATCTTGGCTAGTGGGCTAGCACCAAACCAATAAATCAATTAATTGAAGTGACAGGGGACTAAAAACGCTCTGGGCAAATTCAATTACACCACTTAAATTCTTACGAATGCGGGTTCAAATCCCATCAGCTAAGCGGCGTACAGCCGGAACGTATAGGGGACAAAGACCAGTCAGTAATCCGGTTAACCGCCACGGTGAGACTGGCATTTAAATTTCATTTGTAATCGTTAGAAAACACAGCGGTTAAGTGGCTTCCGATAGCTACGAGGGTCGTTTTTATTTCAAGCATGTTTGGTTTACAACATCAACATACTGTTAGATAACCCTCCGACAATTTAAATAAATATTCGTGGGGAGAATTTTTAATGTCAAAGGGACCCTCGTAAACGTGAACACAAAGGGTTTTTGTGAAGCTATGAAACAAATTTGCCGCCCTATCTGTTAACTGAAAATGGAAATTTGTCGGCAGCTCATTAGTTTCTGATTATTATGTAATTTTAGTTCAACTTAGAATATTAAAATCTTCTCCCTCGGATCATTTGCACAACAGAAATGGGGTCATACCACATTTTCCAATTTATTTATTTTTTCTGAGAGTACACTTAAAACTACTTACGAAAAAATATATTTTTTCTACAAATCTATTAAAAGTGGACTTTTTAACGTATGTTTTTAGCGTTAAAAATGTCATTTTATGACACTAGTGTTAAAAGTGACACATCATTGTTACTTTTAACACTAGTGTTAAAAGCGAGGTTAAAAGTGAATGTCAAAAAATTATTAGAAATACAAATTTAAATTAAAAAATAGTGTTTGTAGAATAGTGCATGTTAAAAGTGATTTTATTTTGTTCGAAGGTTTGGATCACTCCGCTTCGCGTCGTGTTCCAAACTTCCTTCTCACAAAATAAAATGTCTCTTTTACCACATATAAATAACTATTATATCACATAAGTTTCTAGTCTTACAGAAATAATTTTTTAAAGTTTATATTATATTAAAAATTTCAAATGACGTAATAGTTTTGCGACCGTAGTGCCACCTACCAAGTAAAAATGGAACTACATTTGACATTTATGTCATTGTGTCTTGAAACCAAGCTGAAACTTTTGGAGTATTTATTGCCTTATACCATCTTTCCCTTACATCTTTAGGCATAATAATACAAACAAAACAATTATTTTTACTTCTCAACGAGTTCTTACAGAACGTCGTATAATAGGTTTGTTCGTTTCGCACCCTTGCGTCTACGGTTTACTGCCGCGTCCATATACTTTGTACGCAGGCGGCAGTAAACCGTAGACGCAAAGTAGCAAAACGAACAGATCTAATATCTAAATCAAACATAAGAGCTATTTGTGTATTAAGAGCGCAAAATGGGACATTGTCGATTGAGAGGTTGTTGTCTCTTGAAATCGACAATGTACATTTCCGCTCGAAACACGCACAAGATTTTTTTCTACAGTCCTTCATCATAATAAAAAATAATAAAATGTACACTTTGTACCTACAGTACTATTCAATAGTTTTGCATTGAAGATACGAACGTACTCAAATATGACTTCAAGATATTGTTTTGGCTTTCGTTTTTTCAAAAAATTAATGCCAATTTTTTAATGAATATTATAAGTTTTTGTATAATTTATTTGTTTCAAGTATATTAAACTAGTGCAGTGAAAAAGTGGATGTCCATTGGGAGTGTTCACGATGGCAGCATAACTGTTCACACAATTTATTTTATATTTAATTTATCGTTATTTTCCATCCTTCTTGAGCTATTGCTGCAATCTAATCTAAGCATTTTATACTTTCGTTTTTGAAAATAAATGCTCTATTTTATTTTCACAGCAGTGCGGCATTTTGTTTGGTTATGTAATATACCGACAGGGCAGTTATTATGTCAGATTGACTTGTGACGGTGGTAAATGTGTAACTACAGTGCTATTAGTTCCTTAGTAAACGTTTCTATTAAGATTGTAGACAAGTGACATTTCTCAACATTGTATAGTTAGAAATTTGGACAGCGAGCGTTTTTTAAATTTGTCGCGCATGATATTTTGCGTAGACAAAAGAGTGCGTAAATGACTACTTTGTATATAGACTGTAGAAACTAATTATGGGGGGGGGGGTAGTTAAAACTGTCAAAGCTGTCAAATTATAAATCATGATTCGAAAGTGCTTTCTGGTGGTTTCCATATGATTTTCCTTCTCTTCAAATAAAAAACTTAGTAATCAAGTAGAAATCACTGAATAGCGCCTCTTAGAAGTAATGGTTGTTAAGGTTACGGCAATACAAACAAAGAACAGTCATCAGCCTTTCACAGTACAAATTCAACGATGTAAACGTCGTAAATGTCATTTGATAATTATTATAGATAATTATATTAGTCTTCTAGTTTTAGACTCAATTTTAATGCAATAAATATCGGTTAACTGAAAATGGATATTTGTCGGCAGCTCATTAGTTTCTGATTATTATGTAATTTTAGTTCAACTCAGAATATTAAAAGCTTCTCCCTCGGATGTCGAGTTAATATTCTCAGGATATATTTTCTACGGTTTACGCTTTATGAAATTTTAATTTCACAGTCATTTGCACAACAGAAATTAATTGCTCAAAATTAATTATTTTGCAATTTTGTACACTCTAATTTATCGACTAAGCAATTATAATTTTTATAAATTGTTTTCAAGGTAAGATTTTTGTATAGGAGGATAATTAATGATCTTCAAATTCCTTTCCTCCATAATGATTTAATTTTTAATTACACTTACAAGATGTGCGACACCCACATGTGGACATATATGTATATGAAAGTTTATATCGAAAATTGCGAAAGGTCAATATTTTTTTCTGCAATTATGGTATAATAAATAGATATCTAGAGAATGTGTTTTTTCGAAGTTGTATATTAAATATAAGTAGATTTTTTATCTATTTCTGTTCAATTATTTATATATTATACCGGCAGAATTTTATACCCTAAAACTTTTATTTGACGCGTTTTTCCTTAAAATAATTAGGCGAGCAGGAAATTGCAAAAAACTGATTTCCCATGTTAATCTCCTATGTACACCTTTAAGACAGACACACGGTATATATATATATATATATATATATATATATATATATATATATATATATATATATATATATATACAGGGTGTAAATGAAATAAGTGCATTAAATTTAACCAGTAATGTAACTCGACGAGAGCAACAATATTTCTTAATAACTTTTTTTTAAAAATCTTTAAAGATTTGCTGCATATTTCGGCGTGCGCCCATGGAGAACAAATGGCAGCTGTCGTATTCAAGTGGGATACAAACAGCTCAAAAATTTTCGATTATCGGTTACACTTGCAGTCACAGTAATTAATAAACGAATCAACGAAAATAACATTTATTATTAATTAATTCGTAATAGTACAATTTTTAAAATAAAGAAATTTAAATTTTGGATAACAAAATTATAAAGTTTTGTATTAAACCAGGCTTTAATCATCTGTGAATAGAGGATGACAAGGAGGAACGAGAGGAGGAAGAGCAAAAGCATAGTTATTAGGTTATGAGATGATTATTTATCGTCGACAAATCATAATAGTTTAAGTACGTTATTCAAAAAATGTAAGTACAAACTTTTGTCCATTTAAACGAGGTACATGAGTACCAATAATTAGTCGTCCATTTATTGTTCCCGCTCTAACATTTTTTAATGAAAATATTTACAGCATTTTCGTCTGTTGAAGTGTGTATTGTGCATAATAAATACACCTTCCCAAGTAAATTCTGTCTCATTAATGAACATTATGAGCTATTCCCAAAATCGAAGTCTGTTATGTGCTGAAAACATAACTTTTTGCACATGTTATGGATATAACTGTTGCTTTTTTAAAAATTGTCATATGTGACACTACGTATTGTGATGTGATAAAGATGTACAAGATGAACAAATGTGCGAATATTAAGAACAGAATGATTTGGTGATGATTTGGAAACGCTCCGTGTAAATGCGTTGGCAACTCCATGACACTGTCTTTATGTCAACCGTGATGTCAAGTAAAATGTAGTACAGATACGAGTAAAAAAATAAATAAACCATAGGTAAGTAATTACAATGTCTGTGTACTCGCATTTTGACAAAATTTTACCTTATAAACAAGTTTATTACTAATGTCAAAATTTAATTGCAACAGGACTGTCAATTGCTAAAACAAAATTTTCATAGCTAGTGCTACTGCATTCAATTATCACAAAAATATTTGGAACGACTCGTCAATTTACGGGGTAGTAAAATTGCTAAAAAAATATGCGATTTCGAGAAAAAGTTATTAAGAAATATTGTTGCTCTCGCCGAGTTATATTACTGGTTAAATTTAATGCATTTATTTCATTTACACCCTATATATATATATATATATATATATATATATATATATATATATATATATATATATATATATATATACATATATATATATATATATATATATATATATATATATATATATATATATAGGGTGTAAATGAAATAAGTGCATATATATATATATATATATATATATATATATATATATATATATATATATATATATATATATATATACATTTTTGAAATATACGTTACATTCTGAACACAGTGATGTGTATAAAATACAAAAAATTCAAATTAAAACAACAAAAGTTGGCTGTGACTTTATTTAAAATAATTGAATCTTATAACTTCTAGAGAAATTATAGGTTTGTTCCAACAGAAAATTCAGAACCGTTCAGAACCTGATTCAGAACTGCTTAGAATCAATGCGCGAACTTATATTTCTGGAACCGATTTGATTAGTGTTGGAACGATTTAGAACCGGTTGAGAAATTTGTTTGTATATCCTAACCTATAAAATTACACCTGTCAAAACATTGTGCTTTTGATTAGGTATAATATATTTAAACTACAAAAATGGAAGGTATCTTCATGATTGAAATATAATAGACGTACATAATTCGAAAATGTTCTAAAAAAAAACTAGATCACTGTATTGAGGCACTATCGTCCGTACGTAATTTTCATTGTTTTTCCTTATTTCCATAACATCGTCCAAGAATTCTCCATCACTTTCGCTACAAAATTCTGACAATTCGGAAAAATCGCTGCTTTTTCCATTACTAATTTTATTAATAACAAAAACCAAGTCAGGTTAGATAGCACGTCAAACTTATTCAGAATTAAAAATACTGGTAAAATCCTGGAACTTTAAGAACGGTTCAGAATCGGTTCGGAACACAATTCACTCGTTTTTGGAACACTGCACTATAAGTTCTGAATTTTAAATTACGACTTGTCGGAACTGCAAAATGGGTTTGCGCAAACTCAGTAAAGGTCTGAACGGTTCTGGGGTGGGATCGCAAGACTACGCTATGATAGCATAGCGACAAATAACACTTCATTTGCGTAACAACCGCGGAAGTTAATAGGGAAAGGAAGGTGAAACGTAAAGGGTAGGTATTTTCCGCTACGCTATCATAGCGTAGTATTGGGATCACACCTCTGAACTTTTGTTGAAAAAACGTTATAGTAACGTATTTTAATTGTTGCTTAAATAAACAATTTTATCAAATACAGAAGCTGTCAGTGGCCAATTTATACAATTCAAGATCTTTTTTGTGCGTAATAAGCATAGCGGTCATTAAATCCTCTTTTGCCGGTATCGGATGTATCCTCAACCGGTAGGAAGCACTTACTGCTTACTTAATAGTATTATTTTACAACAAATTACGTATTTTTGTCTACATCATAGTATATTAAGTATTAAGAACGGTAAGGACAGTTTACCGATCGAAGACAATGTTTGGGGACTGAATAAAGCGAAGGTCCCAATTTTATCTGA
Source organism: Harpalus rubripes (assembly GCA_963082715.1). Lineage (NCBI taxonomy): Eukaryota > Metazoa > Arthropoda > Insecta > Coleoptera > Carabidae > Harpalus > Harpalus rubripes. Next base: position 56,676,387 of record OY720454.1, read on the forward strand.
GATCGGTAATTCTTTAACGTCCATGATGCTTATAACATTTTTTGCACGATCGGCGCACAATATTAAAAAAAAATCTGACGTGGGCAGCACATTACCTTCTGTCAATTTGATGTATTTTGTACAAATATCATACAGATAGTTCCTTGTAAAAGATTCTATTTCTTTTCGTACATTACCTTCTGGCAGTTGTATGTAATTTATACAAATTCCATACAGAAAGTTTCTAGCAAAAGATCCCATATTTCCAGTAAAAGTATAACACAAATATACTATGTCAATTGCACTTGACACTGACACGTTTCAATCAGAATTTTCTTAATGTAGCAGCTGTTTACAAAGTTATAGCATAGCTGCCTAATTTATGAAATTTAATTTCTTTATAATTTTTTAACTCTATATCAATTTAATCAATTTAATATGAATAGAGTATAAAAAATTCTTTAATATTTATAATAACATTAAATGTGTAAAAATGATATTTAGTATCGTTTTTCCAAGAAAAAGTGTTAAAGTCTTCAAAAGAGGGTACATCCTGTTGACCAATTATAACCAAAATCTACTCAGCTCTTCGTTACGAAGAATACAAAAAAAATTATAATTATTGGAATTGTAATTGTAAAATTTTTGCCACACCCAGACACACACACACACACACACACACACACACACACACACACACACACACACACACACACACATACACACACATCACACAAATATACACACACATACACATACATGCGGACAACATCATAAAAATACCAAAATCGTATTCTAGGGAATTTAAAACGTGCTTATTCATTAAATACTCACCACCGAATTTTTTGACCAAAGACAATACCTTCCTTACCTAAAGGTGACGGAAGGTAAAAATAAGATTTGAAAATTATTTTGACATTTGAAATTTAGTTGTCATTTTTGAAATAACCTTTGATCTTTGTTTTATTTACTATCGGTAAACTTTAATAAAACCCGATCATGCAAAAATAACTAAAAGATTCGGCTTCTAGTTCGAGTTCATTAAATAAGTACGGATCGATTCTATCTTTTGTTCTGTTCAATGCCCTGAATTCTTTAATAAATAAAATAAATCCATTAATTATTCAACAAGAAATCTAGTTCAATAAAAAATACCATTTGTATCCCCTCCGTTCTGTATCAGAGAGGAATAAATTTCTCCGAAGCAGCAATTATCTAATCGAAACCAGTTAGAAAGACGACATGACACTTAGAAGAAGCGATTTTTCCTGAAGGTCGGCATCGACACAATTATCGCTACCTTCCGATAAGTAACACACCTAAATGGTTTCTTTTAACGGCAATGCCATAAACAGCCTTGCTGGAACATTAACCCCGCTACGAAGTCGGTAAATAAGGAAACTGCAATACCTGCGTGTCTGGGTCTACACTCTGTCCTTCATGAATGCCGCATACCGATATGGAGGTGCCAATTGTCTACGGTGCCGAGTAACGGTTGCCATCTTCAATGGCTAGGTTAGGTACGATAGAGTATTGATGTATAGAAAAGGAAACTTTCTAATGGGTGATCCATTCAAAATAAGCAGGGGACTTTGATACCTGTGCCCTGTGCTACACTAACTTTCTGTTTCCGTTTTACGCATTCACTATTTATATTTCAATTACAAAAGGAGGTCTTACTTCCATGAATGATTTTCTACGAGCCCGACGACAATGCTATTTGTATCGTATCTCTTGTGTCAGGGGTGTTAAACTTATATACGAACATAGATGGGGCATCAAATTCAGTTTAAGAGGGTCTGTTTGCCAAAAATTAAAAATGGTAAACACGATTTGTTCCAGAGGTTATTCTAAGGATTTTTTCCACTTCGCATAAAGGAAATAAATCTCTGTAGGTTTATAATATTTTAGGGAAAGATCTTTGTTTAACTCAATTTGAGTTGGATTAAAAAGATGCGGAAGGTGACGCTTCCAGAGTTAGTTAAGTTCTTAACAATTTGTTCGGAATTCCTTTCGGCAACTAAGATTTCGTGCGGACTTTGGCTGCCAAACCGCATAGTGCGGATCTGGAAAGGCTTATAAGTATCAGCAATACTCTAAAAATCGTGTCTCGGAATAGCTTCTCGGTAGATTCCGAAAATGCGTTTTTGTATATTTATCACAACATGCCTTCTCTGTCAAAGTGAGCACAGAGTCAAGACCAGGGACCCGAACCATAACGAAACCGTAACCGAAAACCGCACCGAAATTTGACTTTTTATGACACCGTAACCGATAACTGAAACCTATGTTTTATTTCTTCAAATATGGAAACCGATACGAAAAATAAATTCGTTCTGTAACCGAAAACATAACCGAACCGAAATAATATCGGTACTAGAACCGTAAATTTAAAAGTAGCTATTTTTATGAACCCACATCTTTTTCGTAGAAATACTTTGCATACCTTCGAGTTCATAAAAAAAATAGTTTCTTATTTAAAAATAAAGAATTATTTTTTGCAATTATAATAAAAAAAATTATTCATTTGTTGACATTTTTCATTCAATCACTCATTTAATTTACGTATTACTATTGGAATAGAATTTTTATTAAAATTAAAATATTAATAATTTACGAGATTTATTTAATTTTTGTTGCAAAAATAAACTTAAGAACTTTATTTAATGTGAAAACTTTAATTTATAATTACTTTTTGAACCGCAATTTTTATTTTTAGACCACACCTAAAAATCATTACATACAGATTCTTTTCGAATTTTGAATTCCGAACAAGCCGAATATATCTATTAGTACTAGTTGTTAGTAAAACGTGGAATTAAAATGTTATTACATTACGAAATAGGTACTAAATGTATTTCATGTTGCAAAAAATAAAAACTAAGTTAATTTTTCATTTAAACCGAAACCGAAAAAACCGAACCGTAACGAAAACGAAATTTATTTGTTTTTTAACAGAAACGAAAACCGATATAATATTTTCAAAAAACCGTAACCGGTAACCGAAACCGAATTTTTATTAATGTAAAAACCGTTAACCGTAACCGAACCCATATTTTTTGATTCGAGTCCCTAGTCAAGACAACCCCTAAAGCTAAAATCAAACAACAAAGATGGTACAATGGTATTTTTGCTGAGGCCACTGCCAATCATGAGATGAGAATGAGATAAGCGAAGAGTCTTTTGATAAGGCTGGCACAAAGAAATTTTATTGTTTATACAGGTCGTTTCTAAACCTGTGTCACAAATTTTAAGGGTATATATATAGTAGTGACCGAAATGAGTAAAAAAGCTCGGTACTTTTGGCACAATGGGGACTTATAAATTTGACGTCATCCGCGGCGGATCGGCGGCGGACCTCCCTCCACTCAACAAATTTTTAGAAAAAGCGAGGTGATATACCACGGCCGACTCAATGGCATGCTCTCCCCTTCAGCACTTCGCCTCGTTGATCCTACAATTTCTTTGTTATTTAGTCAGCAAAGTTTGGTTATGTTATTTTGTGTAGTTTCTGTTATTAATTATCCCTTGTACTAAAGTGTAGTGTTCTTTGGAATTTGAAATATCTCTAAAAAAAAAAAAAAAAACAAGTTCACAAATAAATAATGAATTTAATACAAATGATGTACCGGGGGCACGATTTGTGTTTAAAAACATTGAAATCATTCAGTCTTACAGTTGAAAAGATGGTTAAAATGCCGGGGTTTGAAGAAAATTGCACTGAGTAGATCATATACGACTTAAGTAATTATATAAAAATGTTTACGTTTCTTTTCAAAGAACAGTTGTTGTGATCACGTGCTGGATCACATGATAAATGTCAAACTGTAGTGCTAAATCTTGCTCACTACATAACTACTTATTAAATACATTTTTACTCACTAGATGGTGCCCAAAAAGTTTGAATTGTATAAGTCCCCATTAAAAGCACTTCGTAAAAATTCAGTGCGTACAGTAAAATCTACTTTGCAAGAGATATGAGATAATACTCACAGGATTTACGGATACAATGACTAATAGAATTAAAGCTAGTAGGTATTACTAATAAAGGCGATGTAACCCAATATTAAATGGCGGTTTACTTGAATAACAAATTCAGATTTTGTAAATTTAAAATTCATATTTTATACTAGTCGAAAGAAATTTGTACAAATTTTTCACAATTTGTGAAGGTTTTTGGTTTTATAATTTGTTTGTTGAAAATGTCAACCGGCCCAAGTTAAATGAGTTTTGGCTCGTATATTTTGTAGCAAAAATAACCCTGTTCTGTTATGAAGTAGTGCAACGTGCAACTAACTTTAGATATACCTAATAAATTCATATCATACTACACATTTAAAAAACAATATCATACTTTCCATTCAGTAGCTAACGATGTAGTATGATGTATGTTAAACGTCATTACGCTACGGTATATTCTAACGAAGTAACATGAAGTTGGCTGAGACTATACGAGGAATAGGTGGAACGTTGTAAGCTATGAGAAGAATACTGAATCGTTATTGATCTCTGATTTGTTTGTATTGAAATTTAAATTGACATTGAATTGGGTTTATGTAGGTTGAGCAAGGCTATCATTTCAGATAATTTGATTGCGAACAGTTTAATCAGATTTTATTGTTAAGCAAATTATAGTACACTGCGAGTAAGTAGTTGCTACTGTGAAAGGAATTCTATTATGACATTATAGCCCTTGTGATACGTTTATGGAATTTGAATTAGGAACACTATTATTTCTTTTCCATATAGGTAACAAGTAACAGCATTTGTAAATCTGGCCTAACTAATATTCCACCATCTACACATGTCTAATAGCGCATTCGACTGGTAGCACCAGTGCGCACTGAGTTCGAATTTTTTCGTGCTGCGCATTCGATTGGGCTGCACTGTTCTAGTGCGTCCAAGTGTCTGCATTCGACTGGTAAGCATTTACTCTATGCTGGTTTGCACTGAATTCGCTCCAAGTACGGGTAACAATTACACGGACTTCGGGCGATTCGAACTATGCCAGTGCATCGCACGGAACGAGTGCGCATTTGCTCCGGAAATGATGAAGAGAGTCAGAACTACACGCAGCGTCAAAAAGTACAGTGCAAGAATATGCGAACTCGGAGCGTGCACGCTTGTCAACCGAATGAAAAATTCGAGCTCCACTCGGATCGTGCGAACCAGCCGAATGCAGATACTTGGACGCACTAGAACAGTGCAGCCCAGTCGAACGCGTCGCACGAAAAAAATCGAACTTAGGGCTCGATTCTTGAAATTTTTCGCATACGTAAGTGGGAGAGATGTGCATGCGACCGGCATATTGGTATTCTTGAAATGAAATCGTGTGGTCGTAGGCGAATATTCCGTGCGCATTACATCGCATGGGTATGAATAACTTGAAAATATCATTCGCAAGCGAAACTGTGTATGTCACAGTTACTTGTGTTTGGTGTATCAGTACTTAGATGATATAAATCAAATTATGTTTTTATATAATTCCGGGTACGTTTTATGATCTTATAATGACGCCAATTATAAATCTAGAATCTCCGTACACTTAAGTATCGTTATAATATTCTACAAATGTGTGCTCGTACATTCATAGAACGATGCATAGGATTCTTAGAAAGGAATTTTAGGTGCCTCTTAACGAGCTTTGCATTCCAAATCTGAAATGGTTAGCAAAATTAGGGTATTATTATTAGATAACACTTGCATATTAATATTGCCATATTATGTACGTATATACTATAAACTAAGAAAAATAATACCTACTATATCAAATATATTATGTATATATAATAAATTTTTAATATTAAAATTACAACACTTATGGCTTATGACAGCGTCGTTGACAGCTACGGCTGACAGCTTTGGTTGACAGTGACAGTTAGAAAACAATTATATGATGAAGCATTTACGTGGTACAAATGTTTTGTTTAGATTGGCTGCTACAAACTACGTTCGCATGCTTTCGAGAATCGTATGCGTAGGCTTCGGCCGAGTTTAGTTTGGTATTCAAGAATACCACTTATACGTACAGTACTGTTCGTGCACGAAACTAACCACACGAATTTTGTCGCGTGCGGAAAATTTCGCATGATTTCAAGAGTCGAATGCGCTATCTGTCTCTCTCTTCATCATTTTCGGAGCAAATGCATACTCGTTCCGTGTGATGTACTAGCGTAGTTCGAATCGCCCGAAGTCCGTGTAATTGCACAGAGCAAATGCTTGCCAGTCGAATGCGTCATAATATTCGAGAGAGAATAAGGTAATGTTAATGTGGAATTGTGAGCAAAATTATATTAATGTTCTCATCGAAATTCATTATATTAGTAAAATTGAGGTTATGTCTGTAGTAAATCTATCATCAATATTAATTATCTTATTACTAGGCAATGAAAACATAATATTTATGTGTTTCTCGAAATTAAGTAATAAAATGAAAATAAATTTCTCACGCCTTCATCTTGGTGTGGCAATTTTTATATACCTAGGCATTAATATCCGCGGCCACGTAATAGAGTTGTCCAAGCTAACGTCTTTTGAAGAAATAAGTAATGCATATAAATTTTAGTATAAAGTATATTAATATAAAATAAAAATAATGATAAATACATATGTTCAAAACGTTCGCCAAACGACGTCACAACCTTAACGAAGTTATTTCATTTGAGGGGTTTGTGCGCATGCCTGGCTTTTACCGCGAATTATTTTCATTGACGTTCAGAGGTTAAATACACATGTATAACAAGAAAACTGTGGTTAAACTTCCGCATTTAATTAAAAATACATACAAATAAAGAGCACACACGTGCTGAATCAGTAACTTCAGTTGACGTGGATTACAAGTGGATGTAAGTCAATGCAGATTATGTGTGGGTTACGTTTAATTTTCCCGCGCTACATTTTTGTAGTTAAATTCACTTGACACAACTGTTTCTATCTCATAGTTCAACAAGCTTTCTCTCTTGCTAGCTAAGGTCTTGCTAGGGTTGTGACGTCACGAGAAGGCGTCATGGCAAATTGCAAAATCCTTATGCATTTTTCTCCCGTAAATTAAAAAAAACATGGGTCTAATATTTTTATCTCTGCATTAACGTATATATATATATATATATATATATATATATATATATATATATATATATATATATATATATACCGGGTGGCGCTCGAAATCCGTTACATAGGCATTTAATATGGGAAAATAGTTTTTCCTAGCGCGTTGCTCCCCAAATTATTTTAGAAAAAAAATCTTCAAATAAAAGTTGTAGAATATAAAATTCTGCATGTAAATCAGTAAACAAAATTCATTTCGTAAGTTTAGTAACTCCAGAAATTGAATGTGAAAATTTTGAAAATTTCAGTTTAATAGTGCTAGCCATGGAATTAAAACAAAAAAGTCAAACAAATGTGATGATGTAAATGTCAAATATTGTGATTTTTTGTCCAGGAAAATTAGTATTTGAACAGTATAGAAGAATTAAATTATTATTCTGCTTCAGAATTTTACGTTATGATAATTTTATTAAAAAATTAAAATGTAAATAAATTTTTATGACAGATAAACACACGTTTGTTTCTTAAGCTTTTTGTTAATTCCATGGCTATCACTACTTTTGAGTAGATTTTCGACATTTTCATACCTAATTTCTGCTGTTACAAAGCATGCAACATTAATTTTGCTTATTGATTCAAATGCAGAATTTTACGTTCTACAACTTTTATTTGAAGAATTCTTTTCTAAAATAATTTGGGGAGCAACGCGCTAGGAAAAACGGTTTTCCCACGTTAAATGCCTATGTAACGGATTTCGAGCGCCACCCGGTATATATATATATATATATATATATATATATATATATATATATATATATATATATAAAAAAATTTAAATTGAGGAAACCCCTATTGAAAGATTATTTGTAGTCGATAATATTAGCATATTCCGTTTATATCACACTTTATACTTTTATACTATGTACCTCGTAAGTAAACATAATAAAAATCCATCCTTTTTTAAAACTTTAAAGCTTACTTCATATTGACTATATGAAACAAAGAGCCAGTTGCATAAAGCGTTATTAGCTGATCATGTGTTTAACTATACATTGAAACTATGGATATGTAACAAAAATACATTGGAAAAGAAGCCTTGTTAAAGTTAACAATGTGATTAAAGTTAACAATGTTTTATGCAACTGGGCCTAAAAAAATGTTATTCACGTTTTGGATACCATGTGAGTAACTGTTATTTAATACGTGTTTATATCAATTCAAATATCTGTTTTTGTTTCACTAAACCTTATTTAAACCCTATAAAACAGCCGTAAACTTCCTTTATTACCTTCATAAAAAATAAATAAAAATAATAATAAAAGTGTAGCAGTGGACAAGGCCTAGTATTAGCCCGACATATGTGGATTTAATCGATTTTAATGGTCCAATTTTATGTTTTCAATTTTAGACGTCGCATTACAGGTCAAATTTCAATTGTTTTTAATATTAGCATCGTTTTCTCTTCATACGTTATAATCTATTATAATATTCCAATAAATAAATATATAATAATTTAATGATTTCATTATAGGTATTTAGAAATGTTTTTAGCCTAAATTTTATAGTATTTTCAAAAGTTTCTTTTCTGTTAATTTGCATACAAGTTAAATATTGTTAAATAATTTTAATTTAACATGTTAGTGTTAAAACCGAAATACATATCAATATTGTTTAATAAAAATATTTGAAGGAATATCGTAAGTAATGCTACTTTTATTTGAAGCTTTGGAAGGGAAGCAGGGAATTGCGAAAGTATAATTTTACATGTTAAAAGTTCTAATGTTCGATTTTCAAGTATTCACCCAGTATAAAGCATTACCATACGCGCCCTAAGCATGGGTGCTCTGGGTGCGCAAGCACTTGTACCAAATTTGTAATTACTCAGTTATTGATGTTTTTTTAATCATTTTTATTTATTTAAACGCAATTTCCGAGTTACTGAGTTAAAGATGAAAAAAATTCAAATACCAGTTGTTATTTTTAAACCTTACAATGACCATGTGCATTATTTGTTACGAATTTGCAATAAACCCCTATTTAGTCGCAGCTTGTGCCTATGCCTATCTATCACCGCGCGTTGCGCCGCGTCAGTGGAACTCAGTTTACTATTAAAATAAATAAAGTTTGGACATAACGATTTTGTTGCACCATTGAGTAAGTAATAACATAGAGTCACAGTCACTCAATTTACTTTAACCACCAAATAAGAAGCGAGGTACAAAACAAACCAAAATTGCCGAAATACGTAAAAAGAGTTGCCAATCGTCACTGTCGCAATTATTCAAAATATGAAGGCAAAGCATCATTTTTAAGCGTGGGTCAAATCACTTGAATATTTTTTACATGTTCCAACAAAAAAAAGAAATAAATTATATTATACATATAAAATATACAAAAAATAAACGGCACCTATAGCATGGGCCACATTGGCAATTCCCTAGTTTTGGGTTACGGTAATAGATTTATTAGGTATGATGAATCGCGAGCTTGGCCTGCTAGTTCAATCCGAGAAAGAAGACTTCAAGAGACTTTTGTCTTATTCTAACACATGTTTTCATGCTGCAAGAAACATATCTGTCTTTATCTAACATAAGCTATTTCTCTCGGGGTGTTTGTTTTCCATTCAGTACTCATGCACGGTACACAGCCACAGCAATGCCGACGCCAGCTATCATATTTTCGTGAAACTAATTGTGAAATATTTTAATATTTCAATAAATATCTATAATTAGAAAAAAATTCAAAATTATTAAATTGTGCTAGATTTCGGAAAGAGGTACTAATGTACTAATAAACTGAGAATTGTACAAAATCTAGTTCACTTAGCCTTAGGCGGTTTTCTTGTAACCCCCACCCCCAGTATTATTACATAATTATTTTTATATAATTATTCTATAAGCATTACAATAGTAATTTACGTAACAAGACCTGAAAGTGATACTTTACTGGGTGAGCAAGCAAAGCATATTCCAAAGCGAGCTGTAGCCGAGCTTTGAAAACTTGTGAGCCCAGTAAAGACACTTTCAGGTCATGTTGGATACAACAATCCTCCTGAAAAAAAAATCTGATGTGGACACTACACGACTTCCTTGTACGCAAGACCAATATGAAGATGAAGTATAGACCAAATTATAAAATTACAAGTGTTTGACGTAAATTGACATTAACATCTATTTTTTATTTTTTTGTTATTTTTTGTCCTAATCCATAGCAAGCTTCATTACAAAAACCAAAAATTATATAAGTTTTAAATTTACATATCTCGCTTATACAAAGGGCTAATTTAATAATACTTGCTATGCTAGACGCAGAATTTAATTCTTTAAAACTCTTATTTGAAGCATTTATTTCTATAATCAAAATGAAACCATTTTATTGAAGAAAAACTGTTAACAACTTCAGGTAATATATCTCTTCCGGTAAGTCTGTTTTCGCCAAAATCTGCTATGTTATTCCAATTGATATAAAAGTCTTATATACCAAATTTGAAACGTTTTGGATCATATTTTAATATGGTTTTTCATTAAAATCTATTATAGGCTTCAAATAAAGTACCTTTTCTGCAAATTATGTGATGACCAAAAATGGAGGTGCACAACTAGATGTTATAGAAGTCCTAAATACAAAATTTCAAGTTTCTACGGCTTACCGTTTTTGAGTTATGCGAGATACGTACGTACGTACAGACGTCACGACGAAATTAGTCAGAATGGATTCAGGGATGGTCAAAATGGATATTTCCGTTGAAATCTCAAACCCAAATTTTTCGCGATTACAATACTTCCTTTACTTCGTACAAGGAAGTAAAAAGAATATATGTGTATAAAAATCGTAAACGCCTACGTTAAGGATTCTTATATTCCACCTATAAAAATTCATTTATAAATAATGATTATTTTCAAAATTCTTTACTCAGTACTTACACCTCTAATGTCACAACAAAGCGTTGTTCTTTCGTATAACACCTCCACTCCACTAGACGATGAATAAAGCAGTATTACTGAGGTATGTGAAGAAATTAGTCGTAGTCATTGTTCACAATGACTACACGAAGCTCAGCAGACAATTAGAATATTCCTAGGACACGAGCCGTGGCGCCAGCTGCTCAGAAAAATCTCACAAAAAGTTACACGGGGACACATCCAGTCAGCATTGTGACAACGACATCTCGTCCCAAGTTATTTTGTTCCATTATGAAAATAAGTGACGTGTACGGTACTTTAACTAGAGTCTTTTCAATGTCTACACCTGAGCTGAAGTTTGTTTGTGTGTTGTTTCTTTTCCTTGTAAGAATAAAACTAAATCGTTTTTTCTTTCATTTGTGAAGGGTAGGAAAAGAAAACACCAAGTCCAATTCCACTAAGAATGTCTTGACTTACTTAAACGAATAGGATGGTAAGGGAAAATAATCCTTCAATAATAATATTGTAATTACGTAGAGACATAAATAGCGATGAAATAGTCGAAAATTAATTTTCTCTGTTTTGAAATGAGAATGACAATCTATTTTTCTTACTTATTATTTTGATATTTTTTGCTTTTATTTCTTCAGAAAATGAGTATTAATGATACTGGTGATTTTTTTATTTTACAGTTATTTTTTATTTCACAGTTTTCTATAAAGACACATTTTAGCCATTGAAAAGTGTGAAATAAAGACAACTTTAGAAGGTGGTGTTGCAAAATAGTATTTTATGTACCAAGGGCGTTACTATGATGATAATGCCAGGAGGGTGACGAGGATCTAGGCCGAGGGCCTCTGGCCCGAGGGATAGATGTTGCCCGATGGGCATTATCATCTAGTAACGCTCGTGGTGCATACAAGATTTTATGTCTCACTAGATTATGTGAAATATGTTTTCATTTATAATAATTTTGATTACAATAATGCTTAAGCTTTGACGTTGCTAAGGATGTTGTTTAATTGTTTTGTTTATTGTCAACATTTATTTATTTTTAAAACCCCAACGTTTTAAATAGTTGGAGATGGTGGAATGGGTGAATTTGATGTATCGGAAGATATTTTGTCGAAACGGTGTAAAGAATTTATTCTGAATGTTTCTGTATAATTATATTGTAATTATATACAGAGATAGAAATAGCGATGACATTGTCGAAAATTATTTTTCTCTCTTTTGGAATGAGAATGACAATCTATTTTTCTTACTTATTATTTTGATATTTTTTGCTTTTATTTCTTCAGAAAATGAGCAAAAATGAGTATTAATGATACTGGTGATTTTTTTATTTCATAGTTATTTTTTTATTTTACAGTTATTTTTTATTTCACAGTTTTCTATAATGACACATTTTAGCCATTGAAAAATGTGAAATAAAGACAACTTTAGAAGGTGGTGTTGCAAAATAGTATTTTATGTACCAAGGGCGTTACTATGATGATAATGCCAGGAGGGTGACGAGGATCTAGGCCGAGGGCCTCTGGCCCGAGGGATAGATGTTGCCCGATGGGCATTATCATCTAGTAACGCTCGTGGTGCATACAAGATTTTATGTCTCACTAGATTATGTGAAATATGTTTTCATTTATAATAATTTTGATTACAATAATGCTTAAGCTTTGACGTTGCTAAGGATGTTGTTTAATTGTTTTGTTTATTGTCAACATTTATTTATTTTTAAAACACCAACGTTTTAAATCGTTGGAGATGGTGGAATGGGTGAATTTGATGTATCGGAAGATATTTTTCGTACCTCCGTCCATTTTGACTAGTATTACAGAACTCAAAATCGTCCAGAAATGCGCTGTTGCTGACCTAGGCCGGCAAAAGGAGTTGGCATTACTGTTCTGGTGATATGTCAATTTAAGATTACTTTCAACATAAGAATTACCAAATGTTTACAAATTTTAGAGCTAAATCTTTAATTGTTGTAACTTAAATAACTAAATTTTGTCATAAAAATAATAATGTGCTGCCATTGCTGTCATCTCGTATAGATTAATTATAAGTCCCAACTTTAGGACTAATTTGTTTCGTTTGTTTTGTAACTACAACTAACTTCACGTGATACAATTGAGTTTCCGCTATCTGTCATTGAAAATATGCGAAAGTATATATATATATATATATATATATATATATATATATATATATATATATATATATATATATATATATATATATAACAAATGTTTGTATGATATATTTTCAATAAATATAAAATAATTACGCATTTTAAGCTCAAATGTAAGTAATTATATTTAAACTTGCAATGCAAAACCGTTAAAAATATATGTTCATTTTTTTAGGTTATGTAGTTATGTAATAGAATAAAGTGTTGAGAAATATTCGACGAATTTATGGAGATGTCGGCACAAAAAATCTTGTGTATCACACGCCCAGAAACTGTTTTGCGAGATCTCGTATTTGCAGGCCTCGCTTTCAGCTCGGCCTGTCAAAATAAACTCGTTCTCGCAAATATTCAGTTTCTGGACTAGTGATACAAATAACTAATGTCGAAACGGTGTAAAGAATTTATTTTGAATGTTTCTGTATACTTTGAGGAAGACAAACGTATAAATGATCTCCTAGGGTACGTTCGGCATTAACATTTTGAGCGCTCAGAGTCGTCGATTGCGTTCGGCATTGACATTAGAGCGATCTGTAGCGTTCGGCATTAAACTCGCTAAGCATATTGAGCTCGCTTTGTGTGCTCGGTGACCAAGCGCCGAGCACACGGAGCTCACAAATCTGAGCATGCGTATAAGCCTTTAACTCAACTGTCATGTGGCAGATCAGTTAAAAATTGATTTCTGCGTAAAAACTAACAAGATATTTTGACTCATTTATAGCAAAAAGTTTTAAATATGAACAACGATTTATTTAATATAATATTTTAACACTTATGTGAAAAACTATTAATTCATTAATACACGTTTTACTCCTGTACTATTCCTTTCCTAGTCGCATATTTGTGTATTATAATTTCCCGTATATATATACATACGAATCTGGAGCGTTCGGCATTAGCATTAACATCTGTGAAATCCGTCACGTGACCTATGAGCTCTGAGCAATCCGTAGATTTCAATGCCGAACGTACCCCTAATTATTCCATTCTCGTCTGTGGAAGATGTAAGTATTATATTTTCAGGTTCGTTATCACATGGCAGATCTCAGTTCTTTATTTTTTATGCACTTATTTGTTAATATTATTACATTTTAGACAGCTTGTACGGCTTTGGATGTGTCACATGTGACGGTAAATAATATCAAAAGTTAATTCAAACGTGGATAAATATCGTCCCCAAAAAAATTAGTGATCCGTCATCTGACATTACAGTCTGCAATTCGACGGACTTACTATTTTCATGTGTGGTGAAAGTAAATGGCTTTTTAAGGTTTTTTGATAACAATTTTAAGTATTATAATTAAATTAAAATTGATTTCTGTGTTGTGCTTTCAAAGCTGTTTTCTTATATTAATTGTTATAATTAATGTATTAATTGTTGTAATCAATCCTTATTATTATTGTAATGAATTATAATTAAAAAGAAAATAAATTCATTATATACCGTTCATATTATTTTTAATTTAAAGTCCATAAACGATGATCGGATTATAATGAGGACATAATGAAATATTATGCCCTCCCATTATGCCCCGGTTGTTATAGATATGTTTATATACACCGTATCCTAGCAATAAACAGTTTATAATACTTTAGTGAGACATAAAATAATTTATTTCTCATCCCCTACTTCAGGCAAATTTGTAATCTGGTAATAGATGTATATAGTCTCATAAATATTTAGTACAAATAAGAAACTGAAACAATTTACCGGTAGACAGTAATATGAAACCAGAAATAAGCATATGCAAAAAATGTTAGCTAAAGCATTGTTGGGTTGGAAATATAAAATTGAAAAATATTTATGTAGTTTATCACTATAAATCATTTAAAAACTTTGTACTTATGTAACTTTTTGTGATAAGGGTTCTATGTACTCGGAATCTTTTTATTGAATAATCCATAGACTCTGCTCGCAAGTAGTGAGTTGACATTATTTTCTGTGCGGGACAAGTTGACATGGGATGACTTGCCACAGACCAAAAAATTCTCACAAAAAGCGCCGGGAGTCTGAGATCGGAGTCCACGTCTTTCTACTCGCCTGGAACAAAGCGTCAAGCCTTCGGATCAAATGGATGTTCAAGAGTGTAGTTGAAACTCGAGAGAGCAAATGAAATGTTTCAGATTTTATTTCTTTCACAGCTTTTTATTAAATGCTTGCTGACGCTGTAATTATTGCGCGTTCTTCATCCCTTTTCATTATTTTGCACTTGATAAGATGTTAAATATATCTGTATGAATTCAAAGAACAAAACACAAAGAGTATTCTTGATATTAATAAAAAGCAAACAAAGGAAGTAGAAATAACTGCATGTATTTTCATTTCTATGAGCTTTAATTTTAATTGCAAGGAAGACTGTTCGTAGACGTAGTCGTTTTATTTGGTTGTTACATGTTTTGTTTGAAGGTACTTATATAAAATGTAATATCCCTTATGCAGGATGTACCTAACAGCTAAACAAGCTACCTCAAATAATTTAATAAAATAATATAAGACAATCTTATAGAAGATAGAGAAAAAAATATTTTTTTATTACAGTGTGTAAAGTGTAAATAAGCGTTGCTTAGCAACATTAAAATTCGCTTAATTTACCTGTCAAGTATATAATTAGGTAGTAAATAATAATGAAAGTAATAAAATATATTTAAGAAATATGAATATGCACTGTAAATGAAACAAATCTAATATTTTTTTTAACATATTGAGTACTAATCTAATTTTTAAGAACATTAACATTTTTTTGACATGTATTCTAACCTAATTTTTAATATTAATATTAAATGTACAATTTGTACATTATAAAACACTAATCATCGTCTGTTTGTGATTCTTCCAAGTATTTAAGTTACATTTTGTACAGTGTTATGAGAAAGAGTACTAACAGTATTTGAAGCTGCTGGATGCCTGTACACTCAGTATTATGGGAAACATCAATACCATTTTGCTTGTAGGAAAAATGTTGTATGCAACACGTGTGTAAAATAGTATTTTTAGTCTCGTGCTACAATTTCCGCATTCGGCTGCGCCTTATGCGTAAAACATCGCACTCGACCAAAAAAGTACTACTTTACACACTTGTTACATAAATAACTATTTTAAAACCAGTGGTTTTCAAGTTACAACGCAAAGTTATATTTCGTTAAATGGGAAAGTGTTTTTTTTTTAATTCAACCAAGTACCTAATCATTTTATATCCTTACATGACAATAATATTGAGAAAATTCGTTTGAAATTTAAATATATTTTATTTTTATAGTTATTTTTCAGAAAGCTATGTATAAAAAACAAAAAATGCTCTCTGTCTATTTGTATTATTTAGATGTACAGATTTATATTTCGTTTTAATTTAAGCTCAATTATTTTTCATACATAGCCTTCTGAAAAATAACTATAACAATAAAACATTTGAATTTGAATTGACTTTTTCTCAATATATTTGAATTGACCACAAAATTTTACATACGAAACAATAAAACATTATTCATGATAAACCATTTCCGGCGTAATTCACTTTTTACTTTATTTATTTATCAGAGTTTCAAGTAAAGTATCACTTTCGGGTTATCAATTTTAGGCAAAATCTATTATGTTTTTTCCATTCATATAGAAGTTTTAAATACTAAATTTGAAAAGTTTTGGATTATATCATAATATTTTTCATGAAAATCTGTTCAGAGATTCAAGTAAAATATCACTTTCGGTCAATCAATTTTAGTCAAAATCTTGTATGTTATTCACCTTGATCATGGGCTTCAAATAAAATACTACTTCCGGTTGTCCAATTTTACCCAAAATATAATCAATTCTTTATATGAATGCAGAAAGCTTGAATACGGAAAATATAAATTTTTATCTGTTTGATATGAGTTATCGTAGACGAAAAAAATCTGATGTGGCCAGCACATTACCTTCCGTCAGTTCTATGTATTTTGTACAAATTTCATACGGAAAGTTCCTTGCTAAATTAAATATTCTGTTTCTTGTACATTACCTTCCGGCAGTTGCATGTATTTTATGCAAATTTCATACAGAAAATTATCATTTTGTGACGTTTTCTATATACAGTGTAATGTATCTGCAGAAAGAAAAGATTTATTATTATTATTATTATTTCTTGTACATTACCTTAAAGCAGTTGTATGTATTTTATACAAATTCCATACAGAAAGCAAAAGATCCTATATTTCCCGTAAAATTATAAGACAAACATACTATCTCAATTTCACTTGACACTGACATCTTTCAATAAAATTTTTCTTAATATAGTAGCTGTTTCCATAGCTATGGCTACTTTATGAAATTTAATTTCTTTATAATTTTTAAATTCTATATCCATTTAATATTAAGTATAAAATGTAGTCAAATCGTATAGAGAATAAAATATTCTTTAATATTTATAATAACATTAAACGTGAAAAAATGATATTTAACATAGTTTTTTCAAGAAAAACTGTTAAAATCTTCAAATGAAGGTACTTCCGGTTGTCCAATTCTAACCAAAATCTAATCAGCTCTTCACATGGATGTAACGAAGAGAAATACGAAAGAATTATAATTTTTAGAATTGTAGTATGATGGAAGTTATCGTAGACGAAAATTTTGTTACATACACACACACACACACACACACACACACACACACACACACACACACACACGGACACACGGACACACATACATACACACACACGGACACACGGACACACATACATACACACACACGCACACACACACACACACACACACACACACACACACACACACACACACACACACACACACACACACACACACACACACACACACACACACACACACACACACACATACAGACATCATCGTAAAAATAGTAAAATCGTATTGTAGGGACCCTAAAACGTGCTTATTCATCAAAAACTCACCATCGAATTTTTTGACCAAAGACAATACCTTCCTTACCTAAAGGTGACGGAAGGTAAAAACGTCACACAGAGTCAAACACACACAGACAGCATTGTAAAAATAGTAAAAACGTGTCGTGGAGACCCTAAGTCGTGCTTATTCACTGAAAACTCACCATCGAAGTTTTGGACCGACAGCATTAAATAAATTACTATAAAACGTTGTTTATCTCGAAATACTATTATTTTTAAGCAAAGTTTTGCATTGTTAATAAATTTAAATGTGATGAGCTCTGCTTTTTAATTATAAAAGTGTAAGTGTACTTTAAGACTATAGTAATTAACAAACAATCTCGTGTGTATTTAATAAATTATTACCATGTAAATTTGTAGAGACTTTTTTAAGTAAATCCCTATATCCAGAAATTTGCATTTTAACAATAGGGTTTCGTCGGCGTATAATGAAAAAGCTCAACTTTGGAGCTTACGGAAGCTTGGAAATAACCATGGGAGACTTGAAAACTTTTACTGTGTCTTCATAATATATTAAAAGCCGTATTCAAGTTCTACAGTGTAATGAAAAAATATTGTTTTCGCACTTCAACTTCTGAACTGTTGATTACACTTGAAGCAGATTCCTGCATAAATTTATACAAGTTTTTCACACACAGATACTAAGAAACGTTACCTTCTTGTAACAAATACAATTGGTTTTTTTTACTATTTCACTGTAAATACACAACGTACATTTGCTTACATGACAACATGATTTACTTTTTAATAGATGAAGTTTTAATCAACACAGGTTAGAACCATTAAATATGCTGATATATATATATATATATATATATATATATATATATATATATATATATATATATATATATATATATATATTCATTAGTGATTATTTTAAATATATAAAATGATATTCAAACAAAATTTATTTGAAATCAAAATATCTATAAATTTATATCTATAATATTTTTTCAAATGGAACATTCTATATATTTGTTCAAATTTTAAAAGTGCATGAAATTTGCTATCCAATAGTATAAAAACAATCGTATGTTACACTATTAAAAAAATACAACGGCATATGATTAAAATATTACATTTTTATTAAAAGGCTTTGCAGTACTATTTTTTGAATTGGTGAACTGGTTGAATTCCTATAATTAAGGGTAGTTCACTTAAGAAGAACATTTTTTGTACCCATGGATACTATAATATTTGGAATAGTGAAATTAGTTATAACTATTACATAAAATAATTTAACAATGAAATTAATTTATGCAATTACGTAAAGCTCTGTCATACCAATTAAGTTTGGGAGATGTGTATGTAATGAAAAAAACACACAACCTATTCAACCAGTGTCCCAAAACTGTTTCCTTCAAAAACCTCAAAAACTAATTTTTGAATTTTGAAAAAATTCTTTTTGTTCCGTAATCAGGACATTAAGAACTATATGCCCTTCTAATATGTACCTGAAGTTATGGGACACCCTGTATATAATAAAATATTGTCAAATACTACAGGAGCTGACACTGGGAAAGTTGGCTAAAATTCCTCAAAACATCGATAGAAAATACAACTTGTACTATTTCATAAATTTATTTTCGAAGATAAACCGAAAGATGTTTTCGATTCACACGTGCCTAAAAATTGGTCACTAGTCGACTAATAAATCGGTCGATTATCACTATGCCTAATGCCTATATACTCATTAATTTGATATTACATAAAAAAAATATTTATACATACTCAAAAGTGAACAAAATTTTTCAATTTAATAAAATCTTCCATCGCAGTTATAAATAATTGTTTCATATAATTAATTTTAGTTCTTTTAATTAATTGTCATCAGAAGTAGATATCCAGCTGTGATATAATATTTCTATAGAATTACTTCAGAAAGGCGACTACATGTGAAGAATTTATTGTCGAATTTTATCCCATATCATATTTCATGTGAATTTCCTGTTCCACGAATTCGAATATATTACGACACTACATACATCCATTGCACTCTATTTATAAATCAAATAAAAGAGACATATTTCTAAATTTAAACTACGGAGAGAAGTGAAACCAAACAAAGATGTTATAAGGGAGCCTTGACACTGACACGTTTTATTAAATTTTGTTTTTCGTTTCTCTTCAATTCTATAAGTAAAAAGTGTAGATAGAAAAAGAATACCAATAAGTTAGGATGGATATCCTGATAAAAAATATATTATTTTTCAATATGTACCTGGTTTTTTATCTCTATAATCAAATATTATATAATACAGGGTCGCGTCAACCCATATCTCTATAAGCATCAACAGCAGGAGGAAGAGAAAAGGTAAAAAGTCGAGCTTTGTGGTAAAATAAGATAGAATGAATATGATAGAACAATTTCTATTTCTATCTACATTTTTTTCAGTTGCATTTCGCAAGGACAATAACTTTTATATTGTCTATTACACTCTATAAGAATGAATTTATATTCCAGTTCTCAAGCTATTACCGTTATTGTTCTTAATGTACGTTAATATAAGATTTTGTATGGTTGGATTTGTTATATCATCATAATTAATTACTTTATCCTCTGCAGAAAAAATATCAGTCAATAAATTATCGAAAAACAAATAATTACTATTTTTTATTCGAGGTTGGCCAAATATCAAATCCATTTCTTCATGACATGAATTAGATAATAAGTTTATTTATATCGAAGTCCTTTATCGTATTTAAGTGGATTTAGGATTAGAAATCGTATTTAAGAAAACGATGTAAACGATCTGGATTGGATTTAGAATCGGATTCTAAATCGACTTTACCAACGAGATGTTTACATAAATCCGATTTACTTTCACGAGATAAATAGCGATTTAACAGAAAATTCAATAGTATGTACTGAAAAAATGAAAAAAACGCAGAATAATTTATTCATCTTTCATGGTTTGACAGTTAATATATGTCAATGTGGTGTCAACGATAAGTTAATATAATTATTAGAAGAGCAATGAGAAATTCGTGGACGCAATATACAAGTACAAGTACGTCAATATACAAGATAAAATAACTCATATAAATCAAACAGAAAAATAGAAAAATATTGCATATATATCATGTCATTATTCTAGTTAAAATTTGCTAGTCAAAAATTCATTTATACTGTAAAATCAATGTTTTACAAGAAATATTTTAATTGTATTTTTGAATTTTTTATGTTCCATTCGCTTTACATAGTCTGGTAGTTTATTATATAGGTCAAAATTTAAGCTATGTTTTACTGATTTCTGTAAATTATAACGGGGCTTTCGCAATAATGTAGCAGATCTTGTATTGTAAGAGTGAATATCTCCATTCGTCAACAGATTATGTTTTGAATTATGAATTTCAAGTAAAGAATAAAAAATCTGATGTGGCCAGCACATTACCTTCCGTCAGTTCTATGTATTTTGTATAAATATCATACAGAAAGTTCCTTGCAAAAGATTATATTTCTTGTATATTACCTTAAGACAGTTGTATGTATTTTATGCAAATTCCATACCGAAAGTTTCTACCAAAAGATCCTATATTTCCAGTAAAATTATAACATACTGTCAACTGCACTTGACACTGACACCTTTCAATCAGAATTTTCTTAATGTAGCAGCTGTTTCCAGAGTTATAGCAAAGCTGACTAATATATATGATATTTAATTTCTTTATAATTTTTTAACTCTATGTTCATTTAATATGAAGTATAAAATGCATTCAAATCGTATAGAGAATAAATAATTCTTTAATAATTATAATAACATTAAATGTGAAAAAATGATATTTAACACCGTTTTTTGAAGAAAAACTGTTAAAATCTTCAAATGAAGGTACTTCCGGTTGACCAATTATTACCAAAATCTAATCAGCTCTTCACATGGATGTAACGAAGAGGAATACGAAAGAATTATAATTTTTGGAATTGAAGTATTAGAGTTATCGCATTAGAAAATTTTGTCACACACAGACACACACACACACACACACACACACACACACACACACACACACACACACACACATACATACATACACACACACACACATACAGACATCATCGTAAAAATAGTAAAATCGTATTCTAGGGACCCTAAAACGTGCTTATTCATCAAAAACTCACCACCGAATTTTTTGACCAAAGACAATACCTTCCTTACCTAAAGGTGACGGAAGGTAAAAACAAATAAACAAGATAAAGGCATTATTTTTAATTCGATAAATGCTTGGCGACAACTATCTCTGAAACCTAGTCCAGATAAAATTCTGATTGCCGTCTTTTGCAATCCAAAATTTTTAATTGAATGTGAAGAATTCCGTAGGAAATCACCGAGTGAAACAATGAAAAGCACACGGTTTTCAAAGTGACATTATCGACTATAAATTTTAATCGTCTCAATAAAAATAAAACACTAGATAATTTTTTACTTATATATGTTACATGAGATAACCCATTTAGTGAGGGTTCAATAAGCAATCCAAGAACTGAAACAGCGGAATCTTTATTCAACTTACTATCGTTAGAGATAATCATCTGTTGAGTTTTTTCTTTATTTAAAAGTAAATTATTAGCGGAAAACCATTTTTCAGCTTTTTGAGTGTTAGCGTCTCTAACTCTCAATAAATGATTCACAATCATTAGCACTATTAATAAGTGTGGTATCGTCAGCGAAAAGGACACTACTGCCTAATATAGTTACTGAAATCATTTATGTTTTAATATTTATGTTTTAATATACTAAAATCATTGAACATTCTGTACACATGTACACTGTACTTTCATTATCAACCAACCCTAGCTTTGTATAGAGAAACTAAAAAATTGTTTGACGCTTCTCGTATCGTACTATTAAAGAATAGCTTCCTGCTATTTAATTAAATTTATATATTATGCTTACTCACTAGCGCGCTAGAAACCTTATTTACAACAAATTACTGTTCGTTCTTCAAAGGAACGAACGCCGAAATAGTCGTCAGGAAGGCTATCATTAACTTCAAAAAGTTCTCAGGCAACCCCGAAAAAACATCGACTCTCATTCCGGGAAAAATAGCGTGGTGAGGTCGAAGTTGCTTGCAGGTGAAGCCATCACGGACCTTTCTATTACTTCTTCCCAGAGTCGGCTTCAGGGCAAAGGGCGTGATAACCAAGCTTCAACTTTTTACTTGTTTATTTTAACAAGATAATAAGTTACTTCTTAATACTTATAATGGTGTACCGTATAGGAAAATAATTGCTGTATACGTAAGCTTATAACTGGGGATTAACGAGAATAAATGGATGGGACCTTTTGCAATAAACAAGTTGTTAAAATAGAAATGGGGGTTTCGTGGCCGCGTGCTGAGTGTAAGGTCGGGAATTTGGGGAACCGGGTTCGATCTCGATCGACACCAAATATTTCGAATTTTAAATGTAACAAAATTGACCCCTGTGGTGCACTCTTCACGCCAGCAAGGTGACGCCTGGTAAGCATCCGCACGGTGCAAATATTTCATCATTACCGATATCTGTGTACAAAACAGTCATACCGTAAGTAAGGGAGGTAATGTAATCGTGCCAAAAATTCGATGGTAAGTTTTCAGTAAATAAGCACGAATTAGGGTCCCCACAACACGTTTTTACTATTTTTACGATGGTGTGTGTGTGTGTGTGTGTGTGTGTGTGTGTGTGTGTGTGTGTGTGTGTGTGTGTGTGTGTGTGTATGTGTCTGCGTGCGTGCGTGCAAGCGTGCGTGCATGCGTGCGTTCTTGCGTGCGTGCGTGCAAGCGTGCGTGCCTGGTGTGTGTGTGTGTGTGTGACGATTTTTTTCGTTCACGATAACTCTTATAACAAACTTACTTGAAGCCCATAACCGTTTTTAGTGAAAAACTATATTAAAATATAATCCAAAACTTTTCAATTTTAGCATTTAAGACATTTATGTAATGGCTAAAATTAATCAACCAGAAGTGATACTTTACTTGAAGCTCTGAACAGATTCTCGTGAAAAGTATATTATGATATACTCCAAAACTTGTCAAATTTAGTATTTACGACTTTTATATGAAGGGAAACAACATATTAGATTTTGGATACAATTGATAAACCGGAAGTGATACTTTATTTGAAGCTCTGAACAGATTTTAGTGATACATATTAGATGTTTTCTAAAATTGATAAACCGGAAGTACTACTTTACAGGAAGCTATAAACAGATTTTCTTGAAGAAAATATATTAAAACTTGATCCAAAACTTCTCAAATTTGGTATTTAAAACACGTGTATAATTTGAAACAACATTAGATTTTGACTATATCTATATGATAAACAGGAAGTGGTATTTAATTTGGAGCTCTTAACAGATTTTCGAGGAAAAACATAATAAAATATAATCCAAAATTTGGTATTACAGACTTTTCTATTTATTGGAACAACAAATTAGATTTTGTTCATTGGTATTTCAAACATGGAATTGACGGGAGGTCATGTATTGGCCACATCAGATTTTTTATTTCTAAAATAGCATATTTTTGAGTTTCATTTTAATTATTGTTATTGATTGTTTTTGCAACATTTCTACACATAACATAAGATAATCTATCCTATCCTAATGCACTAGCTCAGGCCCTTAAAACTCGGAAGGTTTCAATAACATTTTAAATTGCAAGAACTTTTAACTAAGTACTATTATACTCAAAAATATATTGTATAACTTGAAAAGTACCGTGAAGTTTTACTTTGATTTGTTCGGTTCCTTGTAGTTCCGAGTAATTCGTAAATCAAAGTCTACAGACAATCAGGTCTATTCTGTAAAAGTAGCGTGCGCGTTAACCTCGAAGGTCACCGCTAATATTTTAACGGATTCTTTAATTTTTAATTTGCTATACTGTAAGCAGGTATACGTTAAAAATCGTTAATAAAACCACGTTAAAAGCAAGAAATTTAACATCATCTTGAGACATAGTGTTAAAACTTTAAGGCAACGTTAATATGAATAATGACTTGCAAATATAGTTATAAATATGCTTCGATTGGAAGAAATTGAGAGATTAAAGGTGATAAATATATTAAGTCTTTATTTGAAGTAATTATTACTTACATATGAATAATAAATTATTTTACTTGGAAGTTTACATCATATAACCACACTAATAATTTTAAATTGTCCAAAATACATTTAATCATTTACGTAAAACTTCGATTTCGAAATCTTGGAGATAGAAGTGATCCATTCCATTTGCCCGATTATGAATTTAATAAAAGTTTTCGATTATCGAAGCACCGTGCTTTAGATTTATTTACAGCTCTTATACCCCATATGAGGAATGTAATAAGAATCACAATACCTATCAGTATACGGGTAATAATAATTTAATAAATTCATAGTTAACGGTTCTAGCTGCGTTAAATTTATATGGCCATGGGCCTTAGCAGCTATCAATATGGAATCGGAGAATGTTGTAATTTGTGAATGAACCAAAGCGGTGTGGTTTCTGCAAAACACTTATTAAAATATTGCAAATACATATTTGTATCTATGCACTTACTGTTATCTGACATATTTATAAATAATTATTTTAATTTAGCTATATATTTTAAGGATTTCACACTATGATCACTCCATTTTCCTAACATTTCACATATGACAGACAATTATATTAAGTTGGGACATACGTTTTACAGGTTTATTTCGTCATGTGAAACTGATTTCACAGTATTCGTTAGCGTATACGCTAAAAAGTTAAATATTAACGAAATTTTTAACCAATGCTTTAGTGAATAGCAATTTTATGAAGTACTGTTAACAGAGACGTTAATATTTACTTTTTAGCGTTGGATATTTTTGCGCTAAAAGTTAACGTATATTTTAGTGAATAGACCTGAATGCGTGTATTCGCGATTTGCGTTGCGCGTTTATATGATTCACCGTGTTCGTATTCATTCGATGGAGTTTCTGAATAAAGCCTATACACTATGCGGTATACTGTAAATTCAAGTTTACTTCACAGTTTTCTGCTGAAAAAATGGAGATCATACATTGAACCCTGGAGACGATCTAGACTTAATAAAATAAAGAATAACTTCACGAACTAATGCGCACTAAAGAACTGGCATACGTCAAACGCGAACTTGAATCAGCAATTCGTGTTAATGCGCGGCCTTAAATATTCGACAATTTACCGCCTTCAAGAGCGAATCACTGCGAACACACTCATCAGGTTGTTCACGAATCAATTTTGAACGAACAACTATTACAAATCGCGAATATACGCATAGTCTGTAGCGAGCTTATAAATTATAAATTTATTTAATAAGTATCCTTCATTGTCTATACATAATTTGTAATTATATTGCTTGTAATATGTTAAATAATGCTAATTTATGACGAAATATATCAATGTTATACAATAATCGTAATTATTTAAGCATGTGGAAATACAAGCAATTTAATTAATACATTTATTGATTATTGTAATTGTAATGAAGTTTTATTCTACGAATCAAATATAAGTCGATTATATTTTAATTATTAATTATTATTATATACAAATGCTTTGAATGATATTATCAAAGTGAAATGTAATTATAACAGTTTGACTGACATTTGAAATTTATTTATGTAATCGTTACTTTTTACTACACTTAATAGTAAAGGCGAGGGCAGTTAGCGTAGCTTGTAGAATGAGAATTCACTCGAGAGAGGATAAATGGAAAGATGGTCGAACCAAAATCTTCAAAGACATAAAAAACAACTTCATCCTTCGAATGGTGCCAGACCGGACCAGCAAAGAGTTTACCATCAATAAAATCTACAGGGTAGAAATCCCCGCAAGGGAGGCATGGGAACAAGTAAATAGTCCGGTGGAAAAAGATGACAGTCATATATACAGACGGATCCAAAACACCAAATGGAACCGGAGCAGGAATACATGGAGCTAAAGAACTGAGGCACAATCAGTCGATTGGACTCGGGACTTATACGACTGTATTTCATGCAGAATTGTACGAAATTTTAACCTGCGCCAAATTACTACTAGAGAGCCACAGAAGAATCTCTATAGTAACAGACAGCCAAGCCGCACTAAAAGCACTAGAATCTTGTGAGACAGAATCTGGACTTGTTCTAGAATGCACCCACAGATTAAATGCACTAGGTGCGAGGAACATATTGAAATTAATATAGGTTCCCGGGCATTCAGAGATCGAAGGAAACCAGGTAGCAGATAGTCTGGCTAAGAAGGGGACAAGTTTTCCTTTCACAGGATCAGAACCGGCTTTCGGAATCTCAGCGGTGACAGTTAAGCTGGAAATAAAAACATTCCTGAATCAATGGCACAAGAATCACTAGTTGGGGTCACCATGGCAGAGTCACTCAAAGCTCTTGAATGAACCAACCAAGAAAATAACGGAACGTTTACTCCTAATGAGCAAACAAGACGTTAGATTAATAACAGGGCTCCTAACAGGACATTGTCTACTAAACAAACACCTGCACACGATGGCTCTAACATGCAGGGGGTGTGGTGAAGAGGAAGAAACCCCTCAACACCTTATATGTCACTGTGAAACCTTTATGAGCAGCAGATATAATATCCTGGGGGCAGAAAAGATACAGCAGGATATGCTAAAAAAATTAGATCTGAAGAAAACCCTGGAGTTTATTAAACAAACAGGACTCCTAGAATAGGAGTAAATCTGGAAGGTACAATAGATTTACAGGTCGCAGTACAGGGATCCACAGGAGACCACCTCTTGTAATATAATAATACTTTTTACTAGCTATGTTACATATCCTTAGCCTATGTACATAAATGTATCGCGCGTATTATAATTATACATCAATACTTGTCAAAAATTTAAGATATATGCAATATAATGAATAGCGGATAGGAAAAAGAAATTAATGAGAGGAATACAATTTTGCCCATCAGCCGTCCAAGTTTTAACCTTGTTCTTTACTTGATTAATCGTACGCTGTAGAGCTATTGACAAGTTGCTATTATTAGTTTAGTTTTCTTAATAAAAAGAGTGTAACTAACAAAGATTTTGACAAAATGATGAATTTGCGAAGGTATTGAATCAGTAGATTCCATTTAAAAAGCATTGAAAAAGCACTTCCTAAGGAAATCGATGTATGCGGCTAGTGTTGCTTGAGCTCCACAACACCTGGGTAGGTGATCAATCACCGTCGCCCGACAGCTTGAAGACTCCTCTGCTGCGATCACCTCTGTATTAACCCGACGTCGAGAGACGGTGCCACACAGAAGTTCCTCACTTTTAGATATTACGTACCCGCTAATATGTAGTTTCAAGTTTAGTCCAATGAATTTGAATGTATTAAACGAGAAACCTTGAGTCTGTACCCTTTTTAACCAAAATGATTTAATGAAAAAAGTTGTGAAGGAATGGGGTAGTTGCAAAAAATATGCAAGGTTTTATTCCAGTCGTGGGATATAAAAATAAGGCTTTAAAATTTTTTTTCTACGACCAATACAGAAAATTGCACTTTTCCCATATTTTACAAAGCCCGAAAGTTAATCATGTCCTACAATCGTGGGTTAAAGTATGAGAAATTATTTCTCACACTTTCCCAAGCTTTATAAAGTACGAAAGTGTGAGTAATTATTTCCCACACAAATTGCCAACTGTAATATAATGTTAATATTTATAAACGTAATTTTTTTAAATAAAAGTAATTATTGTAATTATTTTAAAATTAAATTAATTAGTAAGAAAAAAATATGTTTTTCATTAAAAATGAATATTTATATCAGGGGTCGCAAACTGGCGGCCCGCGGATTGTAAACGGCCCGCTAAAGATCTGCAAACGGTCCGCAGCCTTAACAATGTATTTTTCAAAAATTTCACTTATGACTAGATACTAGACTAGACGATTTATTTAACATAATTTTATAAATACGTATGGTCGGCTAGGTAGAAAATGATAAAATAGTCAGTTCTGCTAGTAGTTTAAACGGCTACAGGTAAAGCTCTGCCAACAACTCTACGTCCCTAAACAATCTTTATCCATTCCACGGCACCAGATTTCCAAATCTTCCGGACTTATCTGTGTTTCAGCAGAAACTTGTTCTATTACTTCCGAAGTTACACTGATTTGTGGATCGTTGCTAGGAGTGGCGACTATATCTGGCCATAACTTTTTCCAAGACGATGTAATAGTTGATGAAGGTAATGCATTCCACGATTGACAAAGAGCAAAGACCAAGTTTTTCATATTAAATTCTTTTAACGTTTTTTCTATTGGCTGGTCTTTTGATACGGCTTTCAGAAGTAGGTTTTTCTTATAATCTTGCTTGACAAACTGAATGATATGCTGATCCATGGGTTGAATCAGTACAGTGCAGTTTGGCGGAAGAAACATCGCAGTGATGAATTTATCCTCGGTTGTCAGTTCTTCTTCAGACGGATGGCTGGGAGCGTTATCAAGAAGCAATAAGTCAAATTGAAACTAAGCAATCAGAATCAAAACAATACCTACGCGTCGAGCACATTAGTGGTGGGGCGTACAAGTTTTAACCTGCTCAATCATGCATTATCTACATTAGCAAAGACTGTCAAAAAATATTCAATAATAATAGTCATGTCGGATTACAGGGGGTGCCGGATTACCGGGGGTCCACTGTATGTACTTACGATTGTGTGCAGCTATTTTCTATTATGAAATTGAAAAAGTCAAAATACCGCTCTGCAGACTAAATGCAGTACTACACATTAGTACTGAAGCAATTTTGATATCTTATTGCAGAAGATAAGGTGTCAGGTCAGATTAGAATTAAAATAAAGAAAAATTGATATCTTATTTATATTTTAGTCGATCTTCGAACCGGGCCGGTAATTTTTATTATTTCGGTCCGATTCGATTCTAACTGCAAAGCCCGGTCCGGCCTGAATGCATCCCTAATTAGAGAAATAGCGAAGGATTAGTATGCATATGGTTCATTACGTCCATAGTGACATACTACCATCAAAAATTGACAGCAATGTAATAGATATCCATTTTAAAATACAGCATTAAAAACAGTATTACATCACAAGAGATACCTCCAGAACACACAACAAATGGTGTCAATGGTTTCTACGACTGACTAGGATGTTGCCTTAGTGCAAATGGGGGTATTTTTGAACATTTATTATATTAAAATTATCAATTTTTGTAAGCCAAAGTTTGTTAAGATATGCTACGTTAAAGTTTTGAATTTTTGTTAATCGTATGGATGTTAATTTATTATTTCGTAACTACAAATTTTGTATCTTTCACTGTAAAATGGACAATTATTACATTGCTGCCATTTTTTGACAGTAGGGTGTAACCATGGAAGTGTGATTGATCATATGTTGCATGTTAAAATAAACTCCCTGTACTTATTAGAGAAATTAGAGAAAAATGAAATGAAATGTTCTATAACAAATAATTACTGGAAAATAATACATTTTTTGTATCAAACACTTCAAATAAAATATATTTTTTCATAAACACCAGGTGGCTTAGCTTGTTGGGACAGCAATCAAGCGACCTTCACACCTAGAATCTGGTGTCGTGGGTTCGAATTTCGAATCCCACTTAGGGCATGAATGTGTGAGTTCCTTTCAATATTTCATCTTTACCAGCGACGATTAAAATGTAAAAAGATAGCCCGAGTCACAAAAAAGATTAAGTTAATCCTTATTTTTGGATTAGCGAATTTTACTTTAATTTTGACAGTTTATTTCTTAAAATCTAGTCTAATCTAATCCAAGTAACTACCTTTTTTAAACCCCTCAACAGGATTAAATCCCAATTACAGA
Source organism: Harpalus rubripes (assembly GCA_963082715.1). Lineage (NCBI taxonomy): Eukaryota > Metazoa > Arthropoda > Insecta > Coleoptera > Carabidae > Harpalus > Harpalus rubripes. The sequence goes on from OY720454.1 coordinate 56,707,204, forward strand.
CTGGGTTCACATTCACACACATCCATGCCATAGTTGGATTCGAACTCAGAGCCCCGAGGGTACTCATGACACGAGGCGTTGCTCTAACCATTGAGCCACCGGAACTATAATAAAATGAAAATTAAATTTTAAATACCGGGATAGAATAGAATTCACTAATCCAAAAATGAGGATTAGTTAAACATTTTTGTGAATCATTAATTTATATTAATCTAAATACATACCTACATATTTACTTATGCTGGAAACTGTATTGAATTCCTTTTCTATTGTTCTATTTTTTTTTCTTTTTAAAACGTCACTAATATTGTTTTGAAATGATTAGTTCTTTGATAATGAATTTATCTGTGAGTTACATACATTTGAATAACTGCGTTTTGTTTGTTTAAAGGGTAGACTCTGGGATTTAAATTATAGATAATTTTATAAATTTATCCATAAAATATATAGAAAAAGTATTAATTCAAATCTATAGAAAATTTAATAATCTTTCGTTTTTAAAATAACATTAATCTCGAAAAAGAAGATTTAAAAGTATTTTTCGAAGAAAAACTATTTTGAGCTTCTAGTAAAGTGCCATTTCCGATTATCCGATTTACACGAAAATCTAATGGGCTCTTTCCATTACAGAAAAAGTTCGAAATACAAGGTTTCAAAATTTTCTGAATAATAGTATTTGAGTTAGAGTCGATCCACACATACACACAGACATCATCGTGAAAATTGGATTCTAGGGACCTTAAAACGTGGTCATTTACCAAAATCACGATATGCGATTTTTAGCACGATCCCTATATCTCCCTTACCAAGTGTAGCGGGAGGTAAAAATAAAACTTCATCATAAAAGCAGAAAACATGTTAGGTATCGCTGTTCTAATGTATGTTTTAGTGCGTAGCCGCCAGTTAAGGCTGTAAAAAATCGGAAATTGGCTGGAGGAGACGTGAATGTGGACGCGAGCTTGTTAGCGGATGCGATGCGAGGTGGCGAGGCGATGAATCCACTGGATGTGTTGAATAAGTTGCAGGGAAGTGATTAATTGTCCCGAAGCATGACTCAGGGTTGGGATAATTCAGCGAGGAAATTAATAGCGGAAGTTCACGGATTGCATGTAGGAGTCAAATGGGAAATAACACCTCTAATGCATGCACTGCACACATATATTTATAACATTTTATGTGACTATTATACTGGTTATTATTATCAAGTTATACTGCTCTACATAAAACTGTTTATGAATGGTTCGTGCACTATAGAACAGTATACCTGCAATATTAAATATGTCACGTTTATGATTCTTACTTTAATAAAAGACGTGAAAAGTATATTAAATACGAAATACCTATTTCAGTTGTAATAAAGGTGATTAAGGATCTTTTCCGGAAGGCGCTCGAAATCCGTTACATAAGCGTTTAACATGGGAAAACAGTTTTTTTATCAACTAATAAATTAGATATTTTTATAAAACGTTTAAAACTTTATGTCATACTGGTTTCTAAAACAACGTTTTTCGAACGATTTATAACACAAAAAGTGAAACATTAAAGTTCTAGAACTTTTAAATATAAATTTAAAGTAGTAGAACTTTAAAATTTTACCTACGTACATACTGAATCATTTATGCGGAATTAAATTGTTCTTCATCTCAGCAGCTTGATCCAAAATATCTCGAGGTATGTATTTTTTATAAATTATAGCGAATGACAACGTTAACGAAATCAGAAAAATTCAATATCAATCTGTCAACCTGTTATGCTAGGATTTTAGAATAATTGCGACTTGCGAGTTACCCTACTTACACAAAACTCGTATTGCTACGAATTTCTGCATATTTCTTATAATAATTTAAAAAATAATAAATAAAGCAGTACCTCAGGCGAAAAGTAATTACGGCTTCGGCTACCATACTTTAAAGATTCACTTTTCGCCCTAGATACATAAAATACTGTTAAAATGAAACAGGGTTGAAAAAAATCATGATTTATTTTAAAAAAATTAAAAATCATTGATATAAAAAAAATCAAATAAATCATGATTTTTTTATTTTTTTATTTTTATATACCTGTTGGTGTTATTGCACTTTTTAATTGTTTTAAAAGCAATATAAATATTTTGTTTCATAAACGAAAACTATATCCGTAATAAAACCCTAAAGAATGCATTTGAATTTTTGCTTATATACGCACGCCTGTTTAAACTTTAAACTTAAACCATGTAAAAAGCATTACCGGTTTCAGGATATTAATCCATTGGTTACATGTACAAAAGTAGGCTGGTAACTAAGTAATAATTGTATCTGTATAGTAATATTATTACCATAATACCTTGAAATAAAATAAAATGAAAGTATAATTCTCTTCATTAATGCATACAGATACAGTTCTAAAATAATAAACATGAGGAATAAAGCACACAATTTGAATATTTGTCATATTGACGTATGTCAAAAAAATTGTTCTATTAACCATAGCATTCTTACAGTAGCATTAACGAGAGAATTTCAAAAAATAATATTTATTAGTATAGTGTTCATTTTCTGAAACCGATAAACTATTGAACAAACCACGGATGTTATGAATCATAACAAGCCTTAGATGTCTTAAAATCCTCGCTCTACGTGTTCGGATTTCAAACCGACATCTGCGGCAGGTATGATATACATAACATTCCTAGGTATGTTAATAGCTATAAAACGGATATTTTATTTTACGTTTATTTCATGACCTATTATATCAATAAATTTACACTTTAGTTCTAATATTAATAGGGCAGAATTTACAAATATATGAAAATTTTACCATTGTTTTGTCTATGATCCATAACAAAAGTAGACACCCGGTATATGTAATTTTTTTTATATTATATTGCTATAGTAGAATTTTCTTTTTGTTAATTCTGTAGATATCTAAAATAATTTAAAACTATTGATTTTTCGACAAAAAATGTATTATTTTATAAAATTTGATTTCAATCAAAGATTTAAATCAGGCCAACCCTGAAATGAAATAACTTCTGCCTAAGATACTTTTTGCGAAAACAGTAACTCATATTTACAATATTTGGATTATGCTTGTTTCTGCCAAGAGCTCTTCAAATGAAGTGGTAATGTCAGACGCAACAAAATAAAATCTCTATTACTTTTTCCCGATTGATATTAAAAGTGTGATTTTTGACAGCTAATAGTCTGTAAAATCTCACTTTTATTGCCTATTGTATGTTGTTTACATAGTAACCACTCAACAAATGTATATAGCAACCGCTCAACAATGCATAGCAACATAAATTGATGGCGATAACCTTCAAAATAGGTAATTACTAAATTAATATTAATTCTAAAATCGACAAAAATCAATTGTTCAACAAAGCACCAAACTCGGATTTACAGCTTTGGGATTGAAACTGCAGCCTATGCTGCAAATCTGATATTTTAGTGCCTAGTTAAACAAACAACTATTGCGTTCAATTGTTTTCCTTCATGACCAAGTAGATAACATTTCAATTAACTTCATAGTTATTGGATATAACTCTCTGGACATTTAATTAAAATCAAAGTCGTAATATGCTTATGTATTTATAGGGTGAAATTCAGTACGTTGCATGAAGGTCTGTGTAAAAGGTTTATACAGAGGAGTGAATACAACCCACTGAATTTTACCCATTATGTTTATTTTCAAGAATATATTATGGCCATTCATCACAAAATAGGTATGCCATTTAGGTACAAAAAATCTCGAATTCAGATCTTGGCTGAAATATGGATTTTTATGATATCTCTATAATCCGTCCTCCATGAATAAGTTTTATGAAAGCTACTTCAAAGTGAATATGTCCCCTTTTTCAACGCCGCTTCCAATACAGATTTAGTCATTGTATGTATACGAACCCCGTTCTACATCATTTGGCCCAGTTGTTAAATAATTTATTCATTGTGACTTATATAATGGATTAGGGGATTCCACCATCTTTACCTTCCGTCACCTTTAGGTAAGGAAGGTATTGTCTTTGGTCAAAAAATTCGGTAGTGAGTTTTTGATGAATAAGCACGTTTTAGGGTCCCTAGAATACGATTTTACTATTTTTACGATGATGTCTGTATGTGTGTATGTGTGTGTGTATGTATGTGTGTCTGTGTGTGTGTGTGTGTGTGTGTAACAAAATTTTCGTCTGCGATAACTCTTATACTACAATTCTGAAAATTATAATTCTTTCGTATTTCTCTTCGTTACATCCATGTGAAGAGCTGATTAGATTTTGGTTAGAATTGGACAACCGGAAGTACCCTCATTTGAAGATTTTAACAGTTTTTCTTGAAAAAACTATGTTAAATATCATTTTTTCACATTTAATGTTATTATAAATATTAAAGAATATTTTATTCTCTATACGATTTGACTGCATTTTATACTTAATATTAAATGGATATAGAGTTAATAAATTATAAAGAAATTAAATTTCATGAAGTAGACATAGCTATGGAAACAGCTACTATATTAAGAAAATTTTGATTGAAAGTTGTCAGTGTCAAGTGAAATTGACATAGTGTGTTTGTCATAATTTTACTGGAAATATAGGATCTTTTGATATAAATTGTATGGAATTTGCATAAAATATATGCAACTACGGAAGGTAAAGTACAAGAAATATAATCTTTAGCAATAAGGAACTTTCTGTATGAAATTTGTACAAAATACATAGAACTGACGGAAGGTAATGTGCTGGCCACATCAGATTTTTTAAATATAATTTCATGTGAACGTATAAGTAAAACTAAGACTGTCGGTGAAATCTGGTGAAAAATTCCTATTAATAAGCGAATTATAGTCCTCCGAAATGTGAAAATATAGAGGTAACGTCACGAATATAAATTTTATATATCAAACTATTTTCTTCGTGGACCTAAATGTACTTGAAATATATGCTATTTCTAAATTATATTTATAAAAAAATAGATGAATATTATTATACAGTACAAGTCTACATTATAATTGGAAATGTATCTAAATTATTAAGTTTAATGCAAAATATTTATATTCAAATAAAAAATGTTTGAGAATTACACTACTGGACTGGTAGAAGGCTGCGCCCCTAACTGGGTATTCGTTATATATTTATAGGCCGTCTTTGAGCCTCCAATCAAAATTATATATAACAAAATCTCCTATTTCCAAAGTATTTCAATTATGTCGTTTTATTTCTTTATTATTATTTATTATTAAGCATATACTTTCAATATTTTTTCCTAATTTCTCTTAAATAATTGCGCTGTAGTCTCCAAGTCTCCTATTAGTAATAAAATAAAGATATGAAAATTGAGTAAGGAATGTATGAAAGGTTTAAAAAACTATTAAAGTCTTATTTACACTGTTCTAATTTTTTATTGCAACCGGTTTCGGTTACTTAGTAACCATTATCAAGCGGTGCGAACTATAAGGCTCATTCAGAGCTACGAAATTAAGAAATATAAATAAAATTATGAATAAGACATTATGGTTGCTGTTCATAGCTTTGAAAATAAAATTTAAATTAATGTCAGCTGTCATTTAGTAAATTCATCATTCACAAGCAACAATATCAACTTTTTACCTTTTAACACACTGTACGTAATCATATATGTGACTCTTTTTCTTTAAACGGCTTTTTTTATTTATATTTAGTTTTAAATCGTTTTACCAGAATGTAAATTGACAGCTCAAATGACAGTTGTTATGCATGTGCTTATGTTTGTGTAAAATATTTAACATTTGCAAATCCTTGTGCTTATGGGCCCTATTTTGTAACTCGGTGGTTATTTTTTAACCACTGGTTAAATTTTTTATCCAATAGATATAGATACCCACTGAGTTACAGAATAGGCCCCATGGCGCCTATTCTGTAACTCAGTGGTTAATTTTAACAATTGGTTAAATTATTTAAGCAATCAAATATGTTGACATATAATAAAAAGAGGTATTTTTAGTTGTCAAATCAATATCTATTGGACAATAATTTTAACCAGTGGTTAAAGATTAACCACCGAGTTACAGAATAGGGCCCTATGTCTGTTAATATTTAACCACTGGTTAATTTTTTTAACCAATCAAGTATGTTGACGTATAACAAAAAAGGGATTTTTAGTTGTCAAATCAATAACTATTGGATAAAAATTTTAACCAGTGGTTAAAAATTAACCACCGAGTTACAGAATAGGGCCCTTTATGTGCCAAAATATTTTAAAAAATGATTTCACATATTCTTTTTCCAGTAAACTGTACTAAAGAGAAGAAAATAAAACATTTAAATTTACTACTAACATATGGAGTAGGAACTTTTGAAAGATAACTTTCATGATTTGCATAAAAATGTACTTCAAGTGTAAAAAGAATATTCCTATTTTTGTCGTTCTCACAGAAACAGAGAAACCAGAAGAAACTTTATGCGTCACGACATTTTTGTGTATGCGCATCGTATCGCGAATTCCATTGTTTATTTTGGGAGCCACATATTGTTTTATTATTCTGAATAAGTGGATGACAATTTATCAAAGGTATTTGTTTCATGGTTTGAATTGCATTTCAAGTACTTCACATAACATTTAACTGCTACTGCATCATCATTTATAACTGTTAATTCAGGTGGATTTCTCTTCATATTGCATTCGCAATAGAACCGTCCTCATTACGTATATGAATAATACATACTCTTCTACTGCAATTTCAAAAATTATGTAACGAAACATTTCAAATAATATAGTATTTATATGAAATCCGCGATCTTAAATAATTCACGCCATATATTTACTAAGTAGGTCATAGAAGTAAGTTGAAGTATTTAATAGAAATAGTTATTTATTATATGAGTGTGGAATGTATCATTTTTGTCATGAAAGAAAAAGTTTAGCCACGTAGCTCGCAGGGCGAGTGGCTAATTTTCATTAGTGACTAATATACATTCCACTTGAGTAGTGATGCCGCGAGATCTCGCATTTTCGAGATCTCGTCTCGAAGTTCTCAAATTTTCGAGACGAGATTAACCTTATTCTCGTCTCGACAATTCGAGACGAGACGAGAGTAATGTCCTCGAGATTTGCTCGAGACGAGAGTGGAAAGTCGAGATCTCGAATGTATTTTTTTAATTATGCAATTAAAATATGAGTATCTATAAAAGAACAAAATATTCATCGGTATATATAAATATTTGAATTGCCTCTTCATTTACATTCATATTTACTTTACTTATATAAAGTTATTTTGGGTTTTAGCAAAAAAAAAAAAACAAAAGTGATACCTATGGTATACTCTTCACACCAGCTTCAAGTGGCCGCACTAATACCCAAATATATAATTATAATTACCAATATCTGTATACAAAACTGATTGACACGCCCAGCAACGGTTAATAATGATATTGAGTACTTTTTATACCTAACCATTTAAATACCACACAGTAAAATAATCAGTTTTAATTAATGGTACCTATTCGTTTCTTTGCTAATTATAAATTCGAGAAATTCGAGACTCTCGAGTCGAGATCGAGAGCAGGCAAGAAAAATTATAACGAGACGAGATACAGAGTAATCTCGTCTCGAAATCTCGAGACGAGACGAGAGTGGATTGATTCTCGCCGTGTCTCGTTTCGCGGCATCACTACACTTGAGTGTAATACAACGTTTTTCCAACACTTTAAAAACTTCCTACATCATTTTTTTGAGTTCATTCATCGTTTGACACTGACAAGTCAATTGATGTAGTATTTTATACATATACATATATAATAAAAAATAAAATTTACAAACACTGAAGAATATATGAAAATGACAGGCTTTAGATTTGTTTCTATTGGCTAATTTTTTTAGCAATGTTGCTAAGACTTAGCAACTTTCTTACAGAATAGGGGTGATTGTTATTGAAGAAAAAAATTGCTGTAATAATTATTGTCTGTCATTGGGAATTATTTGAAAGAAAAATACATTAAAATGGGTGAAACTGAGGACCTTCCTCTATTCACTTAGAAGCACAATCAGCATCTTTGAATTTAATTCCAAAGCAAGTAATTACTAACTCGTTTCTCATTTTCGTTTTATCAGCCGTACATGACAGCTGTCATTGTATTGTATTTAGCATAAATATTAATATTGATTTAAATATATAAGTTTCATAATGTTAAATTATTTCAATAATAAAATAATTTTGTAAAATTGCTTTTTATTTATATTGAAAAAAACACACAAAAATTAGTAATAATTCCTCCGTGACTTCTAAAATTTTCTTTCACGGAGTAACTAATGTTGTACATTAGTTATTTCAAATAACTATAGTAACAAGTATATTATGAATCGGTGTTGGATAAATAATTTTTCTTATCATAAGTTTGGGTTAAGTAATATCAAAGGAATAAAAGATATATTTTAGAAAACAAAAACAAAATTTCTTTCTTGTAAATGTATTAAGCTGGCAGAATTGGAATTTAGGCACATTTATTTGACAATAGTGACACGGTAGCCTTACCTTAATTATTGAACATAATAATTTCTTGTATACCTACCTATAAATGTGTTAGGTATTTTAGGATTAGTTGACATTAAAATCGACTTTCGGATCAGTTAAAACTGCAACCATTTTTACTATTATAAACTTATTCAGTCGATAAATTTTATTATGAACGGTAATCTGCATCGAAAAGAGATTTAGAAAATATAAACTAAACTTGTCAAATAAAAACCAATTAGTTGTTTAGAAGGCAGTTTAGTTAGGATATATAATTTAGGTTTGCATTTGCGAACAATTTTTAAAGATTTAGAAAAAATCTATTTTGAGCTTCAAGTAAAGTACCATTTCCGGTTATCTGATTTACACCACACCAAAATCTAATGGTTTCTATCCCTATTAGAATAAGATAGAAATACAAGGTTTCAAAATTTTCTGAATGATAGTATTTGAGTTAGAGTGGAGGATCACTTTTAGCACGATCCCTGTACTCCAAGGGTAGCGGGATGTAAAAATGCAAATCGAAATTCTGACAGCAATACATTATAATTCATTTGACATTTCATCTCGATACAATATTTTCAATTTAAGAAACGCTTAAAATTTAAGTTACGTTAGTGCTACCGGCCATTAGGTTAAGTTACATTTTTATTATAAGTTACCGACGATTTAATACTAATCATTTATTTAAAATACTGATCCAATAAATAGTAGCCAATTTTCAATATTATAATAATCGGAAAGAAAATAAATCTTATTATTTAACAACGCCAGGAAAAGTATTATGTAACTGTTGCTTTGAACTAGGTATATTTTTTTTCTCTAATTAAAATTGAGAGAAATAATTAATTTTAAGTGTTACATATTACTAATAAATTTGAGAAAAATACGACTTTACTATTTATTTAAATTAACCTGTTATATGTTGTAAGTCTCTATTTTATCCCCTTTAAATAAAAACGTAAAAGTAAATAAAAAAAGTAAATTGGAATATCGAAACTGAAGTAGCATATTTACCTACGTCCGGGAGTGCAAAATAAAACATTATGTTTAAAATGAGAATTATTTTAATCACATATAGAAATACCGAGAAAAAAATCAATTATCTGAGCTAACATTATATTTGAATTATAACGAAACATGGAATTATATTCCCTTCAATTTTTACCTTCCGTCATACCTTTATGTAAGGAAGGTATTGTTTTTGGTGAGTTTTTAATGAAAGAGTCCCTAGAATACGATTTTACTATTTTTGCGATGATGTCTGTCTCTCTCTCTCTCTCTCTCTCTCTCTCTCTCTCTCTCTCTCTCTGTGTGTGTGTGTGTGTGTGTGTGTGTGTGTGTGTGTGTGTGTGTGTGTGTGCGCGCGCGCGTGTGTGTGTGTTTGTGTATGTATGTGTATGTATGTATGTATGTATGTATGTGTGTGTGTGTTTGTGTGTGTGTGTGTGTGTGTGCGCGCGCGTGTGTCCGTGTGTATGTGTGTGTGTGTGTGTGTGTGTGTGACGATTTTTCTCCGTCGAAACTCCAACACTACAATTCCAAAAAAATATAATTCATTCGTATTCCTCTTCGTTACATCCATATGGAGAGCTGATTAGATTTTGGTTATAATAATTAGTCGACCGGATGTACCCCCATTTGAAGATATTAACAGTTTTTCTTGAAAAAACGCTGTTAATAGTATATTGTATAACTAGTGCTGAAAGCACATGTTGTACACGATACTTTTCCGACGACCACAATTTGTTGAATTGACATAACTGTATATAGAGATATACAGGATGTTTTCTTTAAAACAACCAGCGGTTTTTTGGGCGAACTAATGAATTAAGAGAAAAATGTTAAATTCAAAAAGTGATCAAGAATAAGGGGCTAATAAGACAGTAATAACAAATAACAATAACAAATTATGGCATGCATTGTTACCAAAATTATCAAATTTTCATTGAAATTATGTCAATATTTTTATTTTTTTAATATAAAACGTATTAGAGCAAAAATAATAATAAGCCCATTATTAGTAATAATAAAATATATTACAAAGAAAGAAAAATATAAAATTTATTTTAAAATATTAAAACATATTATGTTAACATCATTGCTATCAGAATTCACCAAAAATTGTTAAAATCTGATAAATCAGGGTCCAACCTTCTTAATCCGTGTAAATTCAGCAAATTATCTGCAACTGTCAAACTTCTAAATACAAATTTTTAGGTTAGTTCGCTCAGTTATCGCAGCGTGTGATAAAATCATATCACACAGTTACGTACGCATCTGATTGGTTAACGAGCTTTCATATTACACAACATTGCTAGTGATGTGCAATGACCAACTTTCAGTAATAGTTTAGCTTGTGAATTTATGTACTTTTCGTAGTAGTCGTCGGAAAATATCATTTTTTCACATTTAATGTTATTATAAATATTAAAGAATATTTAATTCTCGGTACGATTTGATTACATTTTATACTACATATTCAATGGATATTCAGTTAAAAAATTATAAACAAATTAAATTTCATAAGAATCATTTCTGAAACATTCTGTATGGAATTTGTACAAAATACGTAGAACTGAAGAAAGGTAATGTACTGGAAATATAGAATCTTTCGCTAGAAACTAACTGTATGGAATTTGTATAAAATAGATAGAACTGACGGAAGGTAATGTGCTGGCCACATCCGATTTTTTATATTGTAGTGTCTATATGATTCTTTTGTAATTTGCTATTCAGTTCATAATCTACTTTTTTATATTTTGCGTTCATAATGAAGTCATTACGATACGCAATTGCGTATCGTAATGACCTTCATTTCGATACGCAACTTTTTGTTTTAGACGGTTGGTATTAGATGACGTTTCTTTAACCCATTTTTACCTAATTTATTTTTAGTTAATTGACAATTCATTTTAATAATATAATGTCGAAATTATTATTATTTTCTTTTATTTAGGGAAGATTATTTACATGAAAATGTACAAATGGTTACAAATATAACTCATTTTATAAGACTTTCTTTCGCACTTGTCAATTAGAAAACTCGCTAACGCTCGTTTTCTAAATTTTGACGCGTGCGAAAAAAACATGTCTTATAAAACACGTTCTTTAATATACTATTATACGTATGGTTTATTTTCCAACATATTTTTTAAGTATATCATTTGTTTTACATGATTAATTAATTATAATTTTTTGTTCCAGGTAAAGTTTTCAACTTCTAATAAGTAGAGAGAAATGGTAAGCTCCAGGAAATTAATATAAACTTTCTTATACAAAAACATTTACAAAAACAGCCGCTGTGGCGGAATAACATTAAAATAATTAATATAATAACTAATGACACCAACTCAGTTTCCTATTAAATTATCATTAAAACCATTAATTAATTACAAAACTATAAAACATATTTCGTTGTAAATAACTTCTACGTCGCTTTTCTTTGACACAAAGCCGAAGTGAAAATAACCAGATACGCACTAATAACTTAGATCCTGTTGGCCTTACACGGAAATTATCTCCAAACATTTACTCTTGATTAAATAATTTGCCAAATGCATTTACAACGCAATTAAGTTACAAGTACAAGTTACAGAGGCAACGTGAGCAACTGGGAATGTGAAACTACTACTAGATATCTAATTTATAGGTTAATAATTCATAAGAAATATCATAAATTTAGTGGAGACTCAAACATAGACCCATAAATTTTGTAAACTATAAATACCTACAGTGATAAGGAAATCTTCAGAAAGTGTGTTTTGATCGTAACTTTGTTCTTCGTACACGCTACACGTCAAATTGAGATATCACGCAATGAAATGTCAAGAAAAGCAGATTATATGGGCGGATTATATAAGTAAACATCGTGTACATGCTCACTAGACGGTATCACGAAAGAATCTAATAATCGACTAAATAAACATAACTTGAACAGTGTGCAGGGAGCCAACAATTTATGTGCACTATAAAATACTTTATTTAATATAGATACATAAATTTTACAAAAATAATACTTTATATACATACTACCTCTACCTACAGTATTTTTACTTCCTTGTACGAAGTAAAGGAAGTATTGTAATCGCGAAAAATTTCGGTTTTGAGATTTCAACGGAAATATCCATTTTGACCATCTCTGAATCCATTCTGACTAATTTCGTCGTGACGTCTGTACGTACGTACGTACGTACGTACGTGCGTATGTATCTCGCATAACTCAAAAACGGTAAGCCGTAGAAAGTTGAAATTTTGTATTTAGGACTGCTATAACATCTAGTTGTGCACCTCCCTTTTTGGTCATTACATAATTTCTAGAAATAGTACTTTATTTGAAGCCTATAATAGATTTTAATGAAAAACTATCTTAAAATATAATCTAACACTTTTCAAATTTGGTATATAAGACTTTTATGTCAATTGGAATAACATAGTAGATTTTGGTTAAAACAGGCTAACCGGAAGTGGCATATTACCTGAAGGTGTTAACAGTTTTTCTTCAATAAAATGGTTTCATTTTGATTTTAGAAATAAATGCTTCAAATAAAAATTTTAGAGAATTAAATTCTGTGTCTAGCACATCAAGTACTATTAAATTAGCCCTTTGTATAAGCGAGATATGTATATTTAAAACTTATATAATTTTTGGTTTTTGTAATGAAGCTTGCTGTGGATTAGGACAAAAAATAACAAAAAAATAAAAAATAGATGCTAATGTCAAATTACGTCAAATATGTGCAATTATATATTTGGGTCTATACTTCATATTGGTCTTGTGTAAGTTGTGTACGAGGAAGTCGTGTGGTGTCCACATCAGATTTTTTTTAAAGATTTCCTGGCAAGATCATCTACGAATTGTATTAATTAAGATTTTAGCTCCGCACATTCTGTCAAATTCGGTATAGTTGGAGGAAGGGATCTATGAAACTGACTTATGCAGGGTTTACAACCTTTTATGGACGGATGGGCTTCTTTGCGGTCAGAACTCATAAATTATTCACTTTTAGGGTAAGAAATGGGCCGTATTAAAAAAAATCATATTCAATTTTTGTATAAATTTTGTAAATTGAAACTATGTAATAAATAAGACAATAAAACAAAATTTTGCTTTATTAACTGGAAAAAAATATGTACATATTTTTAAGTTGGCCAAAACTTACATATTTGGAATTCTTTATTTGAATAATTATTTTTCATATAGAATTTCAAAACATTATATTTTTGGTGGCATTTCTTGACTGTTTGATATTATTACTACGTTTACATGCAGTTTTAAAAATGGTTTTAGTTTTCAGTCAAAATTATGCAAAACTGTTTACATGCAGTTTTCAAAACAAGTTTAAAAATTGATTTGAAATCAGTTTTGGCGCATGCGCATTTAGCTGATGTAAGTGACACCCTCTTCACTCCAAATACTTCGTTTTGCTATTATTCCAATTATTTTTTATACTTCGTACCACTACGCACTAAAACTACACAACTGTCAGTATATTTGAAAGTTAGTAACACAAAGCGGCAGAAACGTTATGCTCTGTACGCATGCGCAGTATCGAAACTGAATTTTAAGTGTTTACATGAGTAGTTTTGAAACTAGTTTTCAAGTCCAACCCATGAATTTTAGTTTTGGTTTCAGATAATTCAAAACCGTTTTGACACTGTATACATGGCGTTTTCAAAACTAGAAACATTTTAAAAACGGTTTCAAAACTGCATGTAAACTCAGTATATGTTTGGGAAAAATTGTTATATCGGATTGATAGTAACTTAACCGCGGTGACCAAGGTTCTGGTTATGCGTTCCGTAATGTAACCAAAACATAATTTCAGGATCTCGGTTCAATTTCGTAATGTGGTTCCTGAGAGTTTTGGTTACTTTATTGTGACCACGACGACCACAAATTTTTTGTGGTTGTTGTGGTCATATTCTTATTTCTTATACTATAATAAATAATATTGTATAAACATATAATTACTATATTCTATATATTGGTATGTATAAACAAAAGTTATGTTGTCATTTATTTCTAATGACGCGGTGGTTCCTAGTTCCCTGCTTTACCGACACAAATTAACCAAGATGTTCCGAATGACAACCACTTTTCAGTGACCATAACCTGACCACTTAAAGCATAACCACGGTCGTGGTTAAGTTACGGAATATACTATAAATAAATGATAATATAATAAAATCATTTCTACCGAATAATTTTTTCCTTAACAGTATATTTTTACCTCTCGCTAATAGAGGTATTGGAATCATGCAAAAAATTGCATATCCAGATTTTAGTGAATAAGCACGTTTTATGGTCCCTAGAATCCGATTATAACATTTTTACGATGATGTCCGTATGTGTGTGTGTGTGGATGTTGGATCCACGATTTCTCAAATACTATAAGACTTAAGACATTTTTAACTACGGATTCCTCAATCTAACAATAATGGGAAGAGTTGATTAAGTTTTGGTAACAATTGGACAACCGGAAGTAGTAGTTACAAGAAAAAAATCATCTAAATATTATTTATCGAAAATGTATGTAAATACTTATATTAAAGAACGTTAAATTCTTTATTCGATAAATATAAATTCATTATTATATCTTCTATAGATTTAGAGGTAAAGAAATGCATATAAAATAATTTGATGTAAAAATTCTCAGATCAAACTACTTCAAGGCAAGAAATTCAAATGTTTGTAATTCACACATAAATGTCACTGTCAAAAATATTTGTATGCCACTGTCAAAAATATTTGTACATCATTATGAAGATTATGAAAATAAATAAAAAGTCAACAGTGCAAAAGAATATAGCTAAAAAAGAATATAAAAGGAATTTCCGAAAAAATGACGAATAAAAGAAAAAGAAAAGGAAAGTAGAAAAAAAATTCAGGATATTGAATATAAAGATAATGTATGTATTGTACATAATTTATATTAAAATAATTATTTTTTAGTGAGACATGAATATATGTATTTGTATTTAAAAATATTTTTCGTTTTATGTGTACAACCAGGTAAAATATCTGGCGAGAGGTTATGTGCTGGCCACATCAGATTTTTATTAGTAAATTATCATTTGTATTAGCTTCTAAAAATAATTTCATTGTCCATCACAATTTGTCAATTTAATAATAATTGAATAAGTGTCAACTCTTTTCCCTATAATAGAAGCATCCTGATTAATTTGACCTTACTTGAATTAAACAATAAGGTAAATTTAATTTTGAAGTTATGTTATACCAAGCAAAATTGTTATTTTAACTGCCCAAAACAAACAAAATATTTTTTAATCTAAGGATATAAATAAAACTCTATTAAAATATTTTGCAGGGGAGACCGGTGTCAATTGTAACAGGTCTCAAATGTAACAAGGGTAGGTAACAGGGCCATCTTTTCGAAGTAGATTAAAACGCGCTTGCAGAGTGAAGCAGAAACAGTCATAGCTCTTTGTTATTTAGTGTAAGTACATACGCGCAAATACGGCATCTGTTTCTGACGAATGTCTATAAATCGACAAAAACGTAAATACAGGTAGTGACACACATTGTTTCTAAAACACTATAAGTGCTCTGCTCGGAAATATTTCAAGTTAAGGATCAGTTTATGAGTTATATCTGCTTTTATTTTTCATTAAAAACATTTCGAATTATTACCTAATAAATACAATAAAGCAAATAATATCTTTATAAGTGAAGGGATGTCAGTTGTAACAAATGCCACGGTGTCGATTGTAACGTGTTTAATAATTAAATACAGTATTAATCATGATAAAAATTACAAGAAAAAACCACTGCTATCGAAAACATAAAAGAAAAAGAGCAAAAAAACGAAAAACACTTCCGAAAGTAACAGTCGCAGATTACTCTTCAGATGGCTCCTATGAGGAAACTCTCTGATATGTATTGGCCCATATTTTTTGAGCACAGGAGATTGGTTGCAGTGGCGAAAATGTAAAATCTGGACACCGGGCAAGTTAAATTGTACGAAGAAAGACCTATTTCATGTTTACCTAAACTGCAATTTCGTTAGCGACTAAAGGCATTGGTCAAAATGGTCCATTTCACCAACAGAATATATATTTTGTTTGCTTTTATTTGAGTCAAATGAATTTTGTATTTTCTGAGGTAATAAATAAATGTTTATTTTTCATTAATTTCTTCTTTTATCTGTTATTTTACCTTATTACATCACTGTTAAAATTTGTTACAATTGACACTGGCCATGTTACTATTGACACCAGTTAGGTGTCAATTGTAACATTTGTAATGCCTGACTAAAAATCCTTATACTTTTATATTTGTCACATTTTCAAAAGTTTAAAATTCAAAATATTATTCACTAAGGTTGGTAGGTTCTCATATAGGTAATTTCAAAATTTCGAAATGTAACGTTAACTCGTGAAAAATTAAAATTTAAATTTTGTAACGATTGACACCGGTCTCCCCTACTCTATCCAGCATGGACAAAAGAATATACGCTCTTGTTTATTTTTAAAAATATATTTCCACTTTCTTGTAGCTTGTTATTAATCACATTTTTAAATATGTTTTCGTAGTGTTTTTGTGTAGGTTGATAAGTATTTCACTTTTAAAAGAGGGCACTCTTTGTTCAGTTGATTAAGTCTCAGAAGACAAGATAACTTAGCGGACAAAATCAATTAATTCTCAATGGCTCAAGTTATTGAGTTATCAATAAAACTGGCAATAAATCACGTTAAGATAATGCATGTCTGCTTGAAAATAATGGCTTACAAAGCAGTAAAACTTAAACTTGCCTATAAAACAAAACACATTTTTACTTCTCTGCAAATAATAAACTTTTACATGATAGCATATTGAAACACGGTTCTTGCAAAACTAAAAGTTACGTGATATAGATACCAATATTCAATATAGGTACAGGGTGTTGTCTGCGATACCGGAACATAGGACTTCATCATGTGAAATCATACTTTCGTAAATGAAGCCCTTAGCCAAAGCTAGTATAGATATTCTCCTTAGTACGTATTACAATGTACAGAGTTATGAAGAAATGGAAAATGATATTTGATTGGCATAGCCAGCAATGGGTAATAAGCCGTAATGATATATTTATTTTTATTATTTAAAAAATCCCCAAAAACATTTATACAAAATTATTCATTGCATCTCTGTTTTTGACAAAAATAGTTGAATAAAATTCACTTTGTGAACGCGAATGAAAGTTGACGTTTAAAATATTTTATAGATGTGGTTTCTTTTGAAACCCTAGAGAAGAATAGAATTGTACAAAATATTCAGGTATGAAATTTTGCATGTACCCATTTAAACACTGGACTAGAAAAGCACAGAAGTACATTACTATATCTGGCTAAAAATAGATGGCCGACTAGGGTAACTGAATATCAAAACAGGGGTGCGTTTAAAATATTTTAAACATTTTTCGTTTATGTTGATTATAACAAAATATTTTTATCTTTAAACTATTTAGTTTGGCAATTCTATGAAATAGGATTATTTTAAATTTCCTCTAACAGTAATTCCGACTCGAGGGTTGCTTACACCTGTGACGAACGAACTATAATTTGCGGTATTAAATTTTTTAAATACATCCTAGAATCCTGTTGCTAAGGTCATTTTAAATGCCTCCTTATATTGAGTCCAATTCTATTCTTCTGGAACGGACTACATAAGGGTCAGTTTACTTTAAAATCAAATATAGGGAAATGTTTTCAAAAGAAACCACATCTATTAAATAATCTAAACGTCAACTTTCATTCGCTAGTCATACTATTTAAGAATTTAAAAATTTTCTTATTGATTCAGATGCAGAATTTCAAGCCCTACAACTTTTATTTGAAGCGTTTTTACCTAAAATAATGAGGCAAGCAGAAAATTACGAATATATGATTTTACATGTTAAAGTCATTTTCTGATATGTATTTTGCTCTATCCTCGTACCATGTACGTATTTTTTAAATTATATGACTAAATATATACAGAATGTACGAATTTCCTAGACCACCATTAGAATTTCGGAATTTATAAGAGATACGGATACGACTTCAACATTTGAAATTAAAATGCTGCTGTCAATTATTCGAAAACGGGATGTAATAATATGGTGCTACAAATTCATTCCATTTAGCAGCAACTACTGAAAAATCACGATGCTTGCTATGAAATTTTTCATTACGAGTACATTTGGAACAATTGCACTAATGAACTGCTCCAATTATAAAGTTCGCGAACGCGAATTTCGATGTGCAATCCATAAATGAACAAAAAATTGGTTTGGTAATCCAACTTCGTTCCCACAGAAAATTTATCTTTCCGTGGATTTTTCGAAACAGCCACAAATTGGTTAGCTAACGATTCGTTTTAAATTCTTCTTGTCACCCTAATCGAACGGATTTGGTTTTTAAATGAGGAATTACGTTTAACTCGCAATCTGCAATTCTGTTCGGTTGTGTTTGTGCAATCGAAATCGGACTCAGACGAGACTCTGTCAAACACAATGAGAAACAAATTCCGAAACATAATAGTAGTTTATTTATTTATTTATTTATTTTTATTTATTTATTAATAATCGTATGGGCTATCAGTAAAGGCCGCCACGCACTTGAGCGACGCGAAGCGAAGCGAAGTTTTTTCATTCAATGTATCCTTAAGGCCGTCGCGCACTTGAGCAAGGCGCAGCGCGGCGAAGCGAAGAGCGGCGAAGAGTCATTTTTAGAACCAACGCGCACTTGCGAGCAGTTTTCAACGAGAAACGGCCGCGTTCGCTTCAAAAGATGGACAGCTCGGAGCTCGGAGGAAACGCAACAACGCAGGCACTATCAATACGAGACAAATTTATAAATTATTTTGTTTCATCTGTAGGTTCAGTGCAGTGGCAAAACTCCATGGTACAGAGAGACCGAAAAAATGTTTAATTTTTTTGATATATTCTACTACATTCTGTAACCAAGTAGTTAATCTCCTTTTTTGTTGAGTCTGCAATAATATTTTGTACAATAGAAATCGTTTAATATGTAAGGAATTTTCAGAACTAAATTTTTTGAAAAATTCTTCTACATTGTATAGCTAAATAGATAATCTCCGTTTTAATTGACTTCATTTTTATTTATAATAATATATTTAGTTTTGTTTGTTTTAAGTAGTAGTACATATTCAGTTGTCATATCCATATCTATTGGATCAAATATTTAATGAATTGCTTAAAATTCAACATTTTGTAATGTACATTATTATATTTACAATTAATAAACTTAATATACATAGCATATCATACCGGTTATATTAATTTCTTCTGCTACTTCTAACCAGCAGTTGTCTTTCAATGTCTGATTAAAATACTCGACACATCCAATATCGTACAGATCTTTATATTTTGAAACCAGAACTAATTTCTCTTGTTTGACATTGTCATAGAACCTATACGTATTGTTTGATATGAAACGTGCGAAATTTAATTCTAAACCGGCTATTTCCAATGTGTCTCGGGCGTATTCGTTCTGATTTAGGTAGCTGCGCTGCGCTGCGCTATCGCACACTTCAGCTCAGCGAAGCGAAGAGCAGAGAAGAGCAGAGAAAAATATTCTCCCCGAAGTATTCCAGCGAGTCGCTTCGCTGCTCTGCTCTTCGCTTCGCCAAAGTGCGCGTATACACATAATAATACATTGAATGAAAAAACGGCTCTTCGCCGCGCTTAGCTTCGCCTCGCTTCGCCTCGCCCAACTCCGCGATGGCCTTTTTATGTGAATAGTCGCCTCGTTGCTCTGCTCTTCGTTGCTCCAAAGTGCGCGTATACCCATAATAATACATTGAATGAAAAAACTTCTCTTCGCTTCGCTTCGGTCGCTGAAGTGCGCGTTGGCCTTAAACATTACAAGAATAAGAAACACATAAAAAAATAAGACAAATTGAATTTACATTCGCCATAACAAATGATCTTAATTAAACAGATATACATATAATAAATAGTAACTAATTTCACAAACTTTGTGGTAAAACCACAAAGTATTTACATAATATTTGTTTAAACTTGGTGGGGGAGTCGCCGAATATGTCAATATTGCATGATATACTATTAAAGGTAGTGCACAGTCGTCGTATTGGAGATTTCATTTCATAATTTGTTCTTGCCATAGTACAGTTGAAAGTAATTTTATATCTAGATGTTATACGTGGTACGTTCAGCATTATTAGTTCTAGACAACCTGGATCATCTATATAACCGTTGAGTAATTTAAATAAATATAAACAAGACTGAATTTTTCTGCGATTATGTAGAGTCACCATATTAAACTGAGACAACAAATTATTATAATTATGATCAAAACTGGGATAATACCTGTTAATTTTGTAATAGCAATATTTTATAAATTTTTTTTTGCAATGATTCTAGAAGGTAATTGTATTTGTTATAGATAGGATTCCAAATCTGAGAACAATATTCTAGTTTGGATCGAACGAAAACAAAATATAATCTTTTCAGAGTTGACAGTTTATGAAAAGATTGTGAATTACGGATTACAAATCCCAGGCTTCTATAAGATGCCTTTACAATATTGTTGATGTGTGAATTAAAGGTAAATTTGTCGTCAAATAATACACCAAGATCTTTAAACATAGTTTAGAAGATTGAGACCAAGCGAGAATTATGTCAATATCTTTTTGGAGTAGAATATAGTCGTAGACAGAGTTTACTCTTCTGAATATTTTCAAATCATCTGCATAAAGCAATACATTTGAATGCTGAACTACAAATAACTGTAGTTATAGATAAGTTGGAACACAAGCGAGAATTGAAATAATCATGGAGAAAATTGTATGTTTTTCGTTTGTTTAACGGAACAGAATCTGTGTGTAAATCTAATTGCGAAGGTTTCTTCTTTTTGTTTGACTATTTGCTTCTCCGTAATGCGATACGTGCTATATTAAACCCTGAAAGTTTTTGCTTGCTCTCAAATTGAATTTGTGTTCTAATGTAAATTTATTACTGTTTGTTTTCCTATAAATAGGGAAGATTTACAAGTTGATTTATTTATTTTAAAATCCATTTACAGTCTTTGCATGCTTTTACTGCGATGTTCTTATGAATCTATAAAAGCACTGCAAACACGTCGTTTAGAACATCGATAAGCGATTTGTTTGATACAATGTATTATGTAAAAATTTGATAAAATTTACAAGACACATGCACAAACTGTCAAAATGTGAAATTTCAATTGTTTAGTGGGAAGCGCTACCAACATAATTGACAAAAAATACCAAGTCATATTTTTGATGTCTTTTAAAAATCTCATTTACTTTAATAGAAAAAATAGTATAAAAACTTGTTTTATAAGGCCGTTAACGCACTCATCCTTTGTAAAACTCGCCTCGTGCTTCGTTTTCTAAACTTGGACCCGTACGTTAACAGATTGCCTTACGATACTTGTTTTTTAATGTATTAGCGGTTTTATACTGCAAGTTCAAATATTATTAAGAGCTTAAAATATATTCATTTGTTACAAGTAATAATTTAGTATTAAAGTCCCATTACGTGAATTTAGTAAACCATTCAGAATGAACAATTATTGCATTTAATTAGCCACTAACGACATCTCTAATGACATAATAAATATATGGACCTTACCCACCACCTTTCCTTCATTTTTGTCTAGAGATATGTAATATTGTAATTATGAATAAAAAGTTCTTTGTCTTCTCCTGTTCATTTTCTCTCAAACAGTACACATGCAGACTAGGTTCAACATCACTGCGCAGCCGCACTTTACGTTAAACATAAACCTCTACGTGAAAAGTTTGGAGTTTGCAAACTATTGGCTTTGTATAACGTTAATTAAATTGTTGTAAACGCTATACATACGTGCTGCATTTGCTTGTGTCAAAGATGAATGGTTACGCTTAAGTAGAAGTGAATCTGCTAATTACCTTCCGTCACCTTTAGGTAAGGAAGGTATTGTCTTTGGTCAAAAAATTCGGTGGTGAGTTTTTGATGAATAAGCACGTTTTAGGGTCCCTAGAATACGATTTTACTATTTTTACGATGATGTCTGTATGTGTGTGTGTGTGTATGTATGTGTGTCTGTGTGTGTGTGTGTGTGTGTGTGTGTAACAAAATTTTCGTCTGCGATAACTCTTATACTACAATTCTGAAAATTATAATTCTTTCGTATTTCTCTTCGTTACATCCATGTGAACAGCTGATTAGATTTTGGTTACAATTGGTCAACCGGAAGTACCATTATTTGAAGATTTTAACAGTTTTTCTTGAAAAAACTATGTTAAATATAATTTTTTCACATTTGATGTTATTATAAATATTAAAGAATATTTTATTCTCTATACGATTTGACTGCATTTTATACTTAATATTAAATGGATATAGAGTTAAAAAATTATAAAGAAATTAAATTTCATAAAGTAGCCATAGCTATGGAAACAGCTACTATATTAAGAAAATTCTGATTGAAAGATGTCAGTGTCAAGTGAAATTGATATAGTGTGTTTGTCTTATAATTTTACGGGAAATATAGGATCTTTTGCTTTCTGTATGGAATTTGTATAAAATACATACAACTGCTTTAAGGTAATGTACAAGAAATAATAATAATAAATCTTATTTCTGCAGATACATTACACTGTATATAGAAAACGTCACAAAATAATAATTTTCTGTATGAACTTTGCATAAAATACATGCAACTGCAGGAAGGTAATGTACAAGAAATAGAATATTTAATTTAGCAAGGAACTTTCTGTATGAAATTTGTACAAAATACATAGAACTGACGGAAGGTAATGTGCTGGCCACATCAGATTTTTTAATGTATTATCGGTTTTATACTGCAAGTTCAAATATTATTAAGAGCTTAAAATATATTCATTTAAGTTACAAGTAATAATTTAGTATTAAGGTCCCATTACGTGAATTTAGAATTCAGAATGAACAATTTTTGCATTTAATTAGCCACTAACGACATCTCTAATGACATATTATATAGATACACATAATAAATATATATTGACTTTACCCACCACCTTTCCTTCATTTTTGCCTAAAGATATGTAATATTGTAATTATGAATAAAAAGTTCTTTGTCTTCTCCTGTTCATTTTCTGTCAAACAGTACACATGCAGACTAGGTTCAACATCACTGCGCAGCCGCACTTTACGTTAAACATAAACCTCTACGAAAAGTTTGGAGTTTGCAAACTATTGGCTTTGTATAACGTTAATTAAATTGTTGTAAACGCTATACATACATGCTGCATTTGCCTGTGTCAAAGATGAATGGTTACGCTTAAGTAGAAGTGAATCTGCTAATTTTTTTATTGTGAATGAGGCCTAAAAGTTTTGAACATTTTGCTCATTCTTGTGATTAAAAATGTAAAACTACTTATATCGGATACCGGACGGAGGCACAAAAAATAATAGACATAGTTCGTATGCTGACATCAATGCTTAAACATCAACAATTTTGACAGTTGTAGAAAATATATATATTTTTGTGATTCTTTTTGGAACATATTTCGATTAACTAATCAATACGCGCCACAACCATACCATAATGATCACTTACTAAGGTTTAATTAATTTTTGCGCGTCAGTCAAGCCATTCACCTTCGAAAACATAATTACGCACTCTTGTTTCGTGAACAAAACAAAACAAATGATTTTTTCCATTCGAACAGACCAATCCATCAAAATGCCAACGATTGTTTTTATTTTTAATCACAAGAGAACGTTCATTTTCCCTCTCAAGTAGTAAGTACTTCAAACAATTAATACAACACAGAGGTTTCAATTTAGTTAATTTAATGGCAAAAAGTTGTCGCGACAATTCAACGTCTTTAAGTACTCGAGCAGCAGATGTTGTTGAAGGGCTTGCCGCCAGATGTCAGACCGATTGGAGCATGCGTAGTCAAGTATGACAAATATGAGTTGTAAAAAAGTTATACGAAATTTCAGGTTTTTTATTTTGAGTTTTATATGAGTGTTTTGTGGGACTGTTTGTGACTGGAACCCTTTTGACGTGTAATATTTTAAGTTCTTTTTAGTTTTGTTTTATTTCAAGTACAGTGCAGCTTTGTTTTTGAATTGCTTTTGTTTCGAATGTGAGAAACTTTACTTATAATACGCTACAAGTACCTACTTGTAAGTTGTAGAATGTACGAACATTATACAGGGAGTTTAAAATTAAAGCGACATCATTTCCCATAAATTTAATGGTGTAAAATTTATATTGTCAACAATATAAATTTCATTCATCTCATTCAATAATAGATAACTTGATTTTATAAAAATGCAGTATATTATTTTGTATTGTTACACAAATGGTTAGAAGTTTATACAACATACTTTTGGCTACTTTAAATATACACTTAAAACTTAAAAAAAAAACTGTGACAAATGACGGATGATATTGATTCGACCGGCATTTTAAGGGCCATCTTCTAGTCCAGACTTAGCTTCTACCGAGGTCCTTTACTTTTGATACAATGAAAAACAACTTCGTAGAAATCCAGTGCTTATAGTAAAACCTATCTGGCAAGACATATGGGCAATACTCTCAGAAAAATTTGCAGGGCTTAGGGATGCAATGCGTAATATAATTAAAGCTGGTATTACTAATAATGGCGATGTAACCCAATATTAAATGTCGGAATACTTGAATAACATATTCAGTATTTATGAGTTTAAAGTCTAAATTGAAATTTTTAAAATTTCAATTTTCGAAAAGTTGTTTTTCTGTGTTCTAGCTAAAATAATTGACTTCGTATATAATTATACAAATATATTCAAATATTACACCTTGTTATCTCCAATGGGTCGTATGGAGGTTCCCTAAGTTACATTTTGTAATAGGGGATTCCACCATTATTTTTTTTTATAATTTCATCAGAAAGTATAAGTAAAACTAAGACTATTGGTGAAAATCCTGTGAAAAATTCTTATTAATAAGCGAGTTATGGTCCCCCGAAGTTTGAAAATATAGATGTGACGTCAGGAATATAAGCTTTTATATAAAACTGTTTTCCTCGTGGATCTAAAATGTTCTTGAAATGTATGCTATATAACAAATTAATATTGTAACACTGCACAAGTCTACATTCTTTATAATTGCAAGTGTATCAAAATTATTAAGTTTAATGCAAGAAATTTATATTTAAATAAATACTGTTTGAGAATTGCAGTACTGAACTGGTAGCCACGTGTTCGCTATATGAATTTGTCTATTTCCATTGGTAGTAGACTCCACCCCCTAACTCTGTATTCTTTATATATTTATAGCCGTCAATCAAAATAATATATATGGATTTCATATGAGTGACGAGCTGCTAAAACAAAAACCCCCTTAATTCCGAAATATTTCAATTATATCATATTATTTCTTTATTAATATTCATTATTAAGCATCTACTTTCACTATTTTTTACTAATTGCTCTTAATTCGATTGAGCTGTAATCCCCTATTGACCATTTCTAGCCTGAAGAAGATTGTAGTTACAGTCGAAACGTAGGCCAGGAAATAAATAATTTTCACTAGACTGCGTGTCTGATTATTTTCCGTTTTTCCCCTAACACCAATGGTCCATATATTCCAGACACTTACTTATTTTTAAAATGAATATAAAAAATAGATAAATAGAATATTTTCTTACCTTGTACTTGTTTTCTGCATCTGTCGTTGATTGGCAAATCATGCTGAAGCTGTTGATTTCGTACATATATATGAAGAACAATGGATATACAAGTACTACACAAAAAATCTTTTAAATTTAGAACACTTCAATAAACACTTCTACAGTTTTGTCATACACAATTCGCAAAAATTTTGATGTCCCTTGTTTGAATACATACCAACAACTAACTCTAATATTTTATTTTACATATTAAAATGTATATGATAAAATAATAGTTTCAACAAGTTTGTTAAATGTTAGAATCTTTCGTTCAGAGCTACTTTCCAATGTTTAAATAAAGTACACTATTCTCTGTAGAGTTTAAAATAGTTTATTAAAGAACGTGTTTTATAAGACATGTTTTTTTCGCACGCGTCAAAATTTAGAAAACGAGCGTTAGCGAGTTTACTAATTGACAAGTGCGAAAGAAAGTCTTATAAAATGAGTTCTTTATACTATTTTTTATATTTTGCGCCTTCTACAATAACATTTTCTTACTCAATTTGTGATTATATTTATAACCATTTGTACATTTTCATGTAAATAATCTTCCCTAAATAAAAAAAAAATAATAATAATAATTTCGACATTATATTATTAAAATGAATTGTCAATTAACTAAAAATAAATTAGGTAAAAATGGGTTAAAGAAACGTCATCTAGTACCAACCGTCTAAAACAAAAAATTGCGTATCGAAATGAAGGTCATTACGATACGCAATTGCGTCAGACATCTTTGCAGTAGAAAAATACATGATAAGTATAATCCCAAAAATTAACAAAATTATCAACACACAAGGTAGCACAAATTACTATCGACGCCAAAATCACACTCGTTACCGCGGTTACAATACAGTTTCTATTTCATTTTTTGCCGTTCGTTAGACGGAGATAGCTTATACCCCTCTGAAACGCGGACGACTATGAGATAGCCAATAAAAGTCTCATATATGCCTTGTGTGTACGACAAAGATGCTAAATACAAGTTTTGTAATTCTTGCATCAGAAATTTATGACGTGGGGATCAACTGGGAGATATAGAGTGTATACAGTGTGTTATGTAAGTAATGCGCCATAGTTCATGGTATGATAAAGAGAATGGAAAGTTATAATCTGAAATATATTCTAATATTCTGCACAATCTATCAAAGTTATAAAAGTTATGGGACTGTAAAGTCGACCTATTACGAACCATATTCTTAATAAGTTAAAATTTAAAAATCAAGTTTTTTCAAAAAACAATATTTATTGGTAGTCATAAATGACATTGTATTTAAAATAATATGGCCTTATATTTACATAGATATTTAGAAATGCCTGTTACTTTCACTAATCAAGAATACATTGACTTGCATTTGGTTTGAGAAGTGCGCCAAAACAGTTGTCATTAATAAAAAGTGTGTTATCCATGTTCCCTCCTCTGACTTCAAATCTTCAAAAATGACAAGTATTGTTGTTTTCACTAAAATTACTATGATTTTTAAGTAATTCTTTATTTAAATAAATAATTGTTATTGGTGCATCTTGAAGTGCTTTTATATTTGCAAGAAGCACATTAGAAAAAAAAAAGAAATTATAGCAGATTACGATACATTGCAACCTTTTTTATTCACTGGTAATAACACCCTGTACAATAAAGCAAAAATATTGATACATTTAGTTTATTTAGGAAAATTAACTAAACACGACGTTTCGGGCAACAATTCCACAAAAGAATTGATTGGAGATTGCTCATTTTCTACGCTAATATGATGGTAAGTGTAAACAGTTCAAAGCCGATTTTCCGAACGTCGATAATTATCCACATGTATGGAGGTTACATGCTTATTGGCAGATACCGAAGTGTGAAATTAGCTATTACTCCCTCGATAATGAAATTGTTTCAATAACGGGGTTACTGTACTGGCCATATCAACGCCAAAGGCACACAGATTTGCAACTGTCCGCGCCAGAGCTTCGATGAACGGATATTTGTACGCAAATTGCACTGTGATGACGTAAAGAGAAAAAAGATAACTAGGTTATGAATGTATATTCACAATATCAGATGGTGGCAGTAGTCAGTTGTCTCAAACCTAAATTACACATTTTTTCGTAGTTATACTGTAGTACATTTGAGTTAAGAGTGGATCTTAGTTTTCTATATAGTTCAGAGAGGGTTATAAAGATTTGGTTCTCTGATTGGTTAAAATATAAATTGGAAATTAGATTTTAATAAGATACGATTAACGGAAAAATATTGTAACTTTCGCTTGTGGTAATTAACGATTACTAATTTCAACAATTAAAACATTTAATAAGGGACTACAGCGCAATTGA